>PVHP010021189.1:0-29663 GCA_004024765.1 Zapus hudsonius
CTCTGCAGGTAGAATTGAGACAGTACAGACCCAAGCTGCCATCAATCACCTTGTTAAATTGTCCAACAACCAAGATCCCCAGGCAAACAAAGACACTCCATCCAACATGGCATTTTCAGGGAGTCTAGGAAATATATCCCAGTAGCCAAGGGCAAAGACTAGATCTCTCTTTGGATAAGATTAATTCTCTACTAAAGATTGTCTCCAATTTATGATGATTTGATTTACTGTTTTTTTCACAATTTATGCAAAGTGGGATGGGCCAGTACCTCAAAGTTTGATTTTTTTCTTTCCCTAGGCTAGTGATATGTATTGCCATACTCTCTAATGCTGAACAGCAGCAGTGAGTCACGTCTAGTCACAAGATTAGAAAAGCCCAGTCTGTACAGCATACCACGCTACTGAGCTGAGATGTTCAGTAGATTCTGCGTCTCACTCGTGCTTTTGACTAATTTCCATTTATAATGGATTTTCCAGGACATGCCCTCATCATAAGTCAAAGAACACCTCTGCCTTAAAGAACGGATGGTGGTTCCAGTGGGTCATTCATTAATTTCTTTGTGCTAAATGCTGCATGTGATACCGTGGGGAAAATCACTGTGGGCGGAAAAAACACGGTTATTGAGCTGAGCCAGACGTGAACAATTATCGGTCAGACAGAGATGGAGATGCACAGTGACCTACTAGGGAGAGAGCATGGTGCTGGAGTGGGAAACCAGAAAACGGAAGCTCACACTGAACAGTGACAATCATGTGACCAGGACCCAGGGGCAAGTCAGTCACACCCACAAGAAGTGGACAAAGAGCATTGTGTGGTGGTTTGAATGAAATATCCCCTATAGCCTCATGCGTGTTGAATGCTTGGTCCCAAGCTGGTGGCAATTTGAGAAAGTTGTGGAGCCCTTGGGAGGTGGGACCTTGATGGAGGAGGTGTGTCTCTGAGGCTTCTCCTTGAGGATTGTTAGTCCAGCCCACTTGGTGTTCAGAGGTAGCTCTCTCACACCACTTCCCTCCTGTTACAGTGGAGATGTGGCACCTATGTGTCTGCTCTGCCATGCTTTCCCTTCCAGGATGACACTTCCCCTGGAAACTCGAAGCTGAATAAACCTCAGAAGGTGATTTCTGCAGCTTAAAGGACTATTTTTAAAATCCCATTTGACTTTTTTCTTAACATTTAATATCTGAAATGACTTTGTTTTCTTAGTTGTTGGTTTAGGTTGGATCTCTCCCAGCACATGGGGAAGGATCTCTATGTTCAGTTCTTGGAAGAGTCTCTTGCCCAAGGGAGACATGAATACTTTAGCAAAGTTAATTAATTAATTAATTAAGATTTAATTTCACAAAATTATTCTTATGTGAAATGAATGGTTCCAACCCTCCAAGAAGGATGTCTGCGCTTGCTCCTCACACATCTTGGGGTTCTCTGACTAAGCCAGGAGACACTCAGTGCTCCTGGAAATCTCTAGCCCCGAATCAACTCTTCATTCCTTCCAGCAGAGAACGGTGAATGGTGTGAGAGGAGTCGAGGCTGCTGTTACTGTGGTTCATCTCCCCTTTGCAGCCCACTTAAAAGCTAAGGGGTAATTGCAGATACAAACCTGCGACTTTTAACTATAAAGCTCTACATGGATTTTAATAAAGTATCAGGTATTTAGCTTCATGTTTTCACATCACAACATGAGAAGGTGCTTTGTAAAGGGTTGAATGAACATAATGATCAATTTCCACCTGTGCATTATGATTCAGCCGGGGTCAAGCAAATGCTTCCTAAACACACAGTTGGCTGTGGCAGAGAGCCTTCCCACCTGCCTCTCACCTACTAGATGAGATGGACTCTGTTTTATCGATTTCTCCATAAATCCTAGTAAACATGAAACACCAAAGCCACACTTGAAGACAATCCAGTTGGAAGCGCGTGACAAAATAGAATCTGACTTTGCTTATTGTGGAGGACAGAGAATGACTTGGGACTCTTTAATTTAATGGGAGGTCAAATCAGATGAAGGCTTGCCTGGGGAATGATGTAAACTATTGAATTGAAGGGGAATCTTTCATTCTGAAAAGAGGATCTATACTGAGATATCTATCTATCTATCTATCTATCTATCTATCTATCTATCTATCTATCTATATAGAGAGAGGGGGAGAATAAATTTGGATAAATGAATTATAAAGGCATTATTATGTAGTTTGTGTATTTAGAAATACTCTACTGCAGAAACTGAATGTGTCAAATAGGAGGAATAAGAACCTGACATAAGGCAGGAAGACAAAGGGGAGGGAGCTGATTATGTTTCTGTGATGATAATAACAACTGGATGGATAACACAGGTAGAATTCAATCAAATAGCACAGAGTGGCCTACTGAGGTAAAATCTCCAAATGGCTTGGCTCCAAGATTTCCCCCAGGGGAAAGTAACGAAGAAATATCTAGATCATAGTAATCAGGCACAGAACAACTCACATCAAGCAGGTGTTAGGCGACTCTCCTCCAATACCTAATGTCATTTAATAGTCCACAAAGCTCTGTGCGGCTTCTTTCTTCGGGGCCAAGTGAAACGGGCATCAGTGCAGAATCCTAATTCTGTCGCATAGTAGCTGTGTGATGTTGAGCAAGTCCTTTCTGACTCTGTAAAGTGAGAAGGGCAGCACAGCCTGTAGCGTTCTAAGGCGGGATCCATGACTCTTACTATGCCTGACACATGGAAAGCACTCCCAGGCATTCTCTGTAATGTTACTCAACACTGTCAAGAGAGGAGCCCCCAGTGTGGGTCTGGGTGGGAAGTGGAGGCAAGTGGAAGTGGAGGTAAACTTTGTTCTTCTCCTAGGTCTGGTTCCTTCAGCCTATAACGATCCCCCACCTCACCCCTCCTCCATGGTTTACGCTGAATTGTCTTGCATTTCCTGGCACCAAAGTACCCTCCCTGGGAAACGGTAGACAGTGATTCTAGAGATGTCCTGTAGGGGGAGCTGTCCCCTTTCCCTCTCATTTTACAACTGGGAAAAGAACTTTGTCCTCTAAGGTGGCTGGGGAGGCCATGGGCCCTAGGCTGAGAGCTGGGGGAGGAGAAGAGGACCTGCTACTGTTGTTTTCCCAAACAGATGTGTTGTTGAGCTGCCTTCTCAATGTTTCTGTTTATACTTACAGATGAGTGCTGCTTTTAGCCCTGGGCAGAAGAGCATGCTGTTTACAGCAGGCTGCAGTTAGTGCAGAGCCTCTTAACTGCACAAAAGGCTGAATATAAATGACTGGCGAGTGGTCAGCCCTATATGGGACATGCGTGTCATCCCAAGGCTCAGAGACTCCATAGAAGTGGGGGTGGAAAGAATAGAAATCTGTGAGGCCATCTCCTCTGAAGTAACATGGCCATTGAATTCATGAACCAGCTGCTGTGGTGACCTGCACAGAATAGGACCCTATATCATCAATAGTGATCTAGGTCACTATTGCTGGGATAGGAGTCAACTAGTATGTGCTGGTGGTCAGCAGGAATGGGAGGGCCATTAGAGAGAGGAATGGGGTTCTGTATAATCAAGTTACTGTGTGTGTGTGTGTGTGTGTGTGTGTGTGTGTGTGTGTGTGTGTAATTGTCAAAGAACAAATTTAAAAAGAAATAGCCAGGGGTGGTGGTGCATGCCTTTAATCCCAGCACTTGGGAGGCAGAGGTAGGAGGATTGCCGTGAGTTTGAGGCCAGCCTGAGACTACAGAGTGAATTCAAGGTCAGCCTGGGCTAGAGTGAGAGCCTACCTCGAAAACAAACAAACAAACAAAAAAAGAAGCAATAAGGGTCACGTAGGCCTTCTCCTTGCCTCTCACTGATCCTGCTTGAACAAGAATTCTTTATTTGACTTGTCAAATGAGGGAATTCTAACATAAATCCAACCAGTGTTCTTTACTGGAAAGAAAGCATGTTCTAAGGGGAGGGGAGCTCCCCTCTGTAGTTCTTCACTGAGAGTGAAGTGAGCTCTGTTCTCTCGTGCATCGGGTTAGACAACAACCAGGCAGACCTTACCCTCTCCTGTGTGTGCCCTACATATGGGCAAAATGCTCTAAGCTTAGCTGCTTAAAGCAACAGTAACCATTTACCATTACAAGTTTATGGGCTAAGTAGACCTTCCAATTCGTATGAACTCCTTTGTTCATCTGGAAGTTGGCAAGGGGCAGGTTGGTCTAGGATCCTAGACTAGGACAATTGAACTCTGTGTGTAGGCCACCTCCAGCAACAGGGATTTGAAAGTGGGCAAGCATAGTTATGTCAGAGGGCAAAAGATCCAGACCCACACATGCTTCCCAGCCTCTGCTTGTGTGAAGTTTGCTACCACTGTGTTTTAAAAAACAAACCACATGTCCAAAATTACAGCCAAAGGGTGAGGCTAAAGGTAGGTCATTAAGTAGGTCTGCAATCAACCTACCCCTGTCATGAGTGTTTTGTCATACATGTTTGACACACTTATTCTGTTAATTTTCCCACTGTAATGAAGTGCTTGAAGGAATACCTTAATGGAGGTTTTTCTCACGGTTTCAGAAATATCGGTCCCGCATGTCAAGGGCCTGACAGAGTAGAGCGGTTCACAGCCAGGTGGCTAGGAAACAGAGAAAGACAGGAAGGCAGCAAGGACAAGATAGCTTCAAGTTCTCAGTGACCTACTTCCTCCAGCTAGGCCCTCTCTCCTAAAGTTTCCAGAACCTCCCCAAACAGCACCACCAACAGATCAAGCAACCACCATATACGTCTGTAGAAAACATTTCATATTCAAAGCAACACTGTTTCCATACTGCAAGGCTGGCAGCAAAAGGTTTTAGGTCGGCTTGACATGCTTTCTACCCAAGCGGATCCTTGAGCCAAGCTTTGGGAGATGAGGCTGCATTTCTTAAGAGGTTTGCCAGTTAAGCCAAGAGATCAAGCAGAAGCTCGGAGGCCCCACACAGCTCTGTGGATTGAAGGGACTAGAAACAGAATGCAGTGCAAATGTCCATGATGGATGCTGAGACTCGAGATGTTGTCCTGAACAGCTTGGGTTTTATCTCAGTCTACTATTGAATGGTGTGATTAACCTTCCTTTGGAAAGATAACTCCTGTCCAAGGAGTAGGGAGGGGGAGAAGAGGATTACACCCACCTGATCTGTAAGTCAGGAGACTTTTGTGTGAAATAACGCTTCTTCCTCTATCCAGCCTGCTTTGTGGAGCTGTTGTATTCTTTTTCTCAGGAACACAGAAAGTGGTTTTAATTCACAGACCTGGAAACCAGCTCTTTACATAGTAGTCAGACTATCAGCTATCTGGGCTCTAACCACACACACACACACCACCACCACCACCACCAGCACCACCACCACCAGAAATAATAGCTGAATAAGAAGCAAGACCCCAGCCTGAGACTCTTTCATCCTGAAGCATCTATAATTAGGCTGCAGAGAAATGGTTTACTTAATTCATATTATTTCACGGAATATCATTAGTGGCACCCAGTTGTATCTTTATTACCCTGTGCACGCTTCCTCTAGAAGAACCGAGAACAACAATGGGGTTTTACTTATCTTCAGGAAGCCAGCCCATTCTTTCGATGAAGGAAAAATGGCCCAGGCCCCAGGTTGCCATAGACACTGGAGAAGGCTGTCACCGAGCTACTGCACACCTATTTCCTGGTGACATGCAGAATTAGAGGTATTGGGGAATCAAAGGGAAAAGTAACTTTATGAAACAAAAGATTCCTTCAGCCTGTCCTGATACACTTCTTTGCAGAAGCAGCCCGACTGGGCCCCTTTCTCCTTTCTCCTCCTCCCTAGAGATGTGTGAATGGTTTGAGTTAGAAGGAAAGCTGTAACTTCCATGTATTGTTCCAATCCATATATACAACAAAGGCCTCCCTTAAACCAAATCTGTGGCTTCCTGGGGCTCCAAACTTCTCCACATACCTACAAGTCCTGAGAGATCTGTCATAGATATGTGTCTCCAAATCCCTTCGTCACGTAGCTATTGCCATTGATAAGTATGGGAAGAATTTTCACAGCTGGGAACTGTTATGGTTTGAATATGAAATGTCAAGGTAACGTGTTCAAGGCTTCGTTCCCAGAAGGTGTCACTATTTCAGGAGGTACTTGACATTTTAGAAGGTGGGTTGTGGTAGTTTGAATAATGTCCCCCAATAGATTCAAAAGTTTATTATAATTGTAAATTGTCTCCAGCCACTTCTGGCTGGAGGAGGTGTGTCACCTTGGCCAGATCCTAGGGTTCAGCCCTAAGGTGATTCTGGGGTGGGTCTGGAATTCTAGCTTTACATATGCAAAAAGCAGTCTGAGCTCAAGCCTGGAGTTCCTCTTGTTTGCTAGTTGGGAGTGTGCTTGCTTGCTTGAGGTGCTGGTGGTGGGTTTTTCTGTCTCTGCTTGGATCTGTGAAAGGGGACCAGCCTTTTTTCCTTAACTTCCCCTGGGTCTGGTTACTTCAATAAATTCTTTCCTCCCCAAAACAGTGCCTGGTTTGGAGATTCATCCCAGCGACGTGTGGCTGACTATGACATGGGTCCTAACTAGAGGGAGTGTCCCTGGGAGCTGGATCTTGACCTGGCCCTTTTCTGTGGGTCTTGTGGGGTGATCATCTGTGTTCTATCACACCCTTCTTCATTAATTGCCTCACGACAGGCCAACAGGCCCAGAAGCCATGGAACCAGAGACCATGCACTAAAATCTCTGAAGCTGTGAGCCAGAATAAATCTTTCCTCCTTTAAGCTGGTTCTGGCAGGCATTTGTCATTGTGAAGAACACAGGGGAACCTCCTCCGGGGAGGCGGCAACCAAAACTCATCAAAGCAGAAAATCAGAGGCTGCAGAGAGTTCTCTATCACCCTCTCAGACTCAGGCACGTTGTGAAAGAATGGAAGAGCCACAGGGTGGGAAGGTAGCACTGTCCCCCCAACAGAGACTGACTGGTGTATTTATGTCCCCACAGTGAATACTGATAACCTCACTGAAGAGGATTCTCAGTGGGATGGGGACAGGGGAGACGGAATAGAAGAGTATAACATGAGGGAAAATGGCAACATATTAAAAATGAATTCTTAAAAATATAAACCAAAAAAGAACACAGGGGCCTTCCTAGAATTGTCCCCTTCATGGGGTGGCTCCTTCTTGCCTCCCAACTCTCAGTTTCAAGGTCACTGTTTATGGAGACCATGGCTATCTGCTTTATTTAAGCAATGATTTCTTCATTCAAGTTATTCCCTATCACATCACCTTGGCTCTTTCCTGGTAATTGTCATCATCTATAATTATCTTTGACTTCCTATTTGCTTATATATGACAGATCTCTCCAACTAAGGGTGCAAGCTGCATAAAGGCAGTGACTGACAAAGTTATACATTTACCTTTGCTTGGCTTCTTCATAAAGTAGATGCCAAGACAGAGGTTTGAGTTATTTGTTTTAAGGTGATGGGCAGTAAGACAAGGAAGAAAAGACAGCTGATAAGTAAGCTGATAAGTGATAACACAACCCAATGAATTTGTACCTCTGAATACAATTTAATTGCCACAGAATCAAAATATAGAATATTTCCATCAGCAAATCACTCAAAGACTTAATCCTTAAAGATTAGATTTTTAAAATTTATTGATTGATTTTGATTGTCTTTGGAGACAGGGTTTTACACTAGCCCAAGCTCACCTGGAACTCTGCAGCCTGAGTTGCCATCAAACGCGTGGTGATCCTCTTAACTCAGCCTCTTTTAAAATCATTTTACTTATTTATTGAATTTGAGAGAGTGTGTGAGAAAGAGAAAGGGAGACAAGAGGGAGAGAGAATGGGTGTGCCAGGGCTTCCAGCCACTGCAAATAAACTCCAGACACATGTGCCACCTGGTCCATCTGGCTTTATGTGGTTCCTGGAGAATTAAACTCAGGTCCTTCTGCTTTGTAGGCAAAACCTTAAACACTAAGCCATCTCTCCAACCCTTAACTCAGCTTCGTGAGTTCTGGGATTATAGGTGTGTGCCACTAAGCCCAGCTAAGACTAGATTTTTAAAGGACTATCTTTCTTCTTTGTGAAAATAAGACAATAGAAAATCGGTTGAAGAAGAGATCCCCTTGAACACTTTTCTATTGTTTTGTTACCTTGATTATACATTTAATTTTTTTTCTTAAGGTCATATTGAATATTCAAGTGTATTTCTGTATTTTAAATGCATCATCAAGACAGATGTATGTTTTCAGCACCCATTCTTTGCAAAGTTCATTTTATACAGCTTCCTTCATACTTTCCATTAAGGAAATGCTTACCATTTCCCTCAATACTTCTTTTAGCTTGTTTTTAGGGCTTCAGAGTTATGAGCATCATTTTGAATAAGTTCTAACTCAGTTCCAGATTTCATTACAATGGTCATGGGAGGTCTGGGCAAAACTAATCAATATTTTTCAAACTCCTGGCAACTATGGCTAAATGGCTCTCCAGAAAGTGTTGGCATGGTGGCATCACCTGCATTCTTAAAGGGCACCAGCATGTGGCAGGCTCGCCAGCACTGAACTCGTATGTGTGTAGTATGTGTACTGTGGTGTGCAGATGCAGTCCCTGTGTGTCTGTGGAGGCCTTGATCACTCATCTATTTACTTCCTTGAGACTTTGAACACTGTTGAAGTCAGCCACACGGCTGGGATGAATCTCCAAACCAGGCACGATTATGGGGAGGAAAAGTATTTATTATCAAAACTATCAGATCCAGGGGAAGTTAAGGAAAGGCTGGCCCCCTTTCACAGAAACAAGCAGAGACAGAGACAGCACCTCCAAAGCCAGCCAGCAAGCACACTATAATTCACAAAAATGCAGAACTCCAGACCAGGGTTCTGGCTCTTCTTTTGCATATCTATCCCTAGTATTTTGCATCCAAATTAGAAAGGGTCAGTCCCCAGGAGGCTAGGCAGAAGTGACATTTCCTCCAGCCAGAAGGCTGAAGACAATTTAACAATTTAATGAACACAATTGTAACAACCTCTATTGGGGGACATTATTCAAACTACCACAAACACACAGCTTCAGGTCTCAGGCCAGTGATTCTCTCTGCTGCTCACAGGACCGCGGTTGCCATCTATGTCATGACCATGCTCAGATGCTTACATGGGTCCTGGGGATTTGAACTCTTGCAGACTCTCCAGACCTCATGCTTGCAGCAAGTGCTCTTACTGAGCCATCTTCCTAGACCTTTAACAATGTTCAAATCTGAAGCCTACCCAGGAAGGCTGAGGAAAGTTCTTGAATTAAAGCTCTTTAGAATCCATTCTGAAGAACAATGTTATTCCAGTTTTTTTCTTCTCCCTAAAACAGATTCAGAATAGGTGACTCAGAAATCACTTTTGTTCCACATCTTCAACCATCCAGAGAGTAAGTGTAGGGGACAGAGGAGCGCACCTGTGGCCTGCTTTGGAGCAGGGACACAGATGGCTGTGTGCTCCGTAATCCCCTTAAAGGAGCGCGGTCTACCCACCTCTCACTTCACAGGAATCAAGAAGGAAGAAGTTGGCCGGCCGGCCTGTGGCTTCAGAGGCTTCCGAGGCTTCAGAGGTATTCCTGTGATGACTGCAGCAGCATGAGAACTGATAATTATAGTGCAGGGCAGAGCCGAGGCAGAACGATCAGGGCCAAAAGAACATTTAGGTCAGTGGTGGCCTTTGAAGGCATGTTCTGCTGTTTAAAATCACCCTCCCATCTCCAGGAAATCTGGCCTTTTACACTGGAATAAAAAGGCCAGGTTATGTGTTCTTTACGGAACACTTCCAAACTATTTCCAGGAAAAGCACTGATATGAAAACTCCCCTTCCAAATGAAGAAGAGAGATCCACGTCTCATAGAATTTCCAGAAGTTTGGAGTGTGTTCCATGGAGGGTGGTGTGTGTTTGCAAGAGTTCATAAGTCAACAGATGGTCTTGTTCCAACCTGGAAGTGCCATGCTTACTTGTCTGAATGAAGGCTACATCCCATGAACCTAGTTTCCTTTGGAGAGTCCTCTCTAAATGAGTTTGGACCTTATGGAAGTTACCTTCTCATTTCTGGACAAAACACCCAAACAAGGGTTGGAGAGATTGCTAAGTGGTTAGGGCACTTGTCTGCAAAGCCTAAGGACACAGGTTCGATTCCCTAGTGCAAATAAGGCCAGATGCACAAGGTGGCCCATGTGTATGAGGTTTGTTTTCAGTGCCTGGTGGCCCTGGTGTGCCCATTCTCTCTCTCTCTCTCTCTCTCTCTCTCTCTCTCTCTCTCTCTCTCTCTCTCTCTCTCTCACACACACACACACACACTGCCGTCCCCCATAAATAAATAAATATTTTTTTCAAAAACCACCCAAACAAAAGCAGCATATGTAAGGGAAGGGCTTCTCTTGGCTTATAGTTTCGAGGGGACACTTCATCAGGGTGGGGAAAGCACGACAGGGCAGATGCTTGCTTTCTCCCTCTGGCCATGTGTCTGGCACTAGTCCACCTTTCAGCCATGCTGGGAGACTGGAAACTGAGGAACAAATGACCTTTCTAGGTATGGCTGTCCCTCCTCTGAGTTCCTGACATATCCCAGGACACTGTGAGCATGTAGAAGGCAAGCCTTCCAAACAGAGTCCACACCACCATGTTCCAGGCCTTCTGTTGCTCTGCAAGTTTCCGTGTAGGCATATTAAAGACTTCTACCTTCCTCCATACTAGGGATCTCTCTAATAGACTCTTGAGAACAAAAGCCCACAGAAGGTTAGGCAGTGGTCTCAGCCTTTGAGGACATTCAAAGCAAGGTACATTCAAATGCCAAGAGCCTTTCTCTCCCTTCTCTCTTCCTCCCCGTACAGTGTGTGTGTGTGTGTGTGTGTGTGTGTGTGTGTGTGTGTGTGTGTGTGTGTGTGTGTCACAGTACACATGGAGGTCAGAGAACAGCTTTGTGGTTTCCAACCTTGCTTTTTTTTTCTGTTGGAGTCAGGGTCTTTCTTGTGTGTGTGTGTGTGTGTGTGTGTGTGTGTGTGTGTGTGTGTGTGTGTGTTTTGTCATCACAAATATTAGACTAGCTGACTCCTGACTCCACCATCCATTGCTGTAGGCAGGCAAGAATTACAGAAGTATGTGCTACGCTACTTGAGTCAGTCTTTACCTGGGTTCTGAGGATCTGAATTCCAGTTGTCAGACTTGGGCAGCCAAACACTTCTAACCATTGACCCACCTCCTCCACCCTCCAAGTACCTTCTTTAAATAGAGGACAATACAGAAATCACAATGCAGATGGACTTGGTCCTTTGTAATTTTCCAACTCACACACACACACACACTCCCAGCAAACTTCTCTGCCATACTCATACATTTTTTTTTTTTTGCTTAACTCTCTGGGTCACTTATTTGCACTACTCTGCCAATTAAACCTCCTCCTATTTCTGCTGACCTTGTTGTATTTGCCTCATTAGACTCATCATACCATGTTCTTTTGTTTAATTTTATGGACTATGAACATTTTATAGCCAAGTACCATCCCTCCCCTACTTGATTCCCTAGGATTAAAGTCAGTGTCAAGTATATAGTAGAGACTCAGTAAATGTTTTTAATTCTATTAAATGTTTCATTAAACCTGCATCTTAACGTATGTTAATAATTATAGTGACCACACAATGGGTTGGGCAGTACCCTAAGCTTCGGGTGAATACTCACTCCTTAATAGTCTGGGAAGTAATAGCTAAATATTGATCTAGTAACTACTCTCCATTTTATAAGTGAGGACACAGAAACTAAGAAAGTTCCAATAATTGGTGGGGATTTGAGTCCTGGCAGTCTGGCTTAAGTAGAGTCCATCTATCATATGATATTCCCTAAATAACATGGTAGCCCTAACTTACATCAATAATTATTGTGACCATGTACAATGTGTGAGGAAAAACCCTAAGCTTCTTGTTAATACTGAATGCTGAACTTAGTAAGATCTGTTCAAAGTCAGACCATTTTTTCCTAAATTTCGATATTTCATTTTTCCTTTCAGCTGAGTAAAATTCCATCGTGAACTGAGCCCAGAGAACCTAGCCAGAGAAAGAGCTGGGGACAAAATGGTTTCAGATGCCCCAAGAAGGACAGGCCCGACTACCACTAATATTTAGGCTAACATACGCTCATTTTGCTTTTTTTTTCATTCTTTATACAAATATTTATTGACCACATTCCAGGGATTATGCTAGGAATTGGCTTTCCTCAATGAACAGAAAGGTATACGTTCTTTACTTCCACAATGCCTAGCATCTAAATTCATGTCTTTTAGCAAACAGCTTCTGAAGGCCTCCTTGTGTCAAGATGGCTGGAGACCCAGTGATGAATCCAGAAGAATCTGAACTCCTTCATGAGCTCATGAGTCACTGGGGACATTTATGCAATATTAAAACATTGAAGATTGGAAAGGAAAGAAAATCTGCTTGCTGTAGCTATCGATGACTTCTTGGGCGAGATATGATGGCACCCAAGTCTTGAAGGAGCCACACATGTGGCTATCGAGAAGGTAGAGATGGGAAGAAGTTCTCTGTGTGATGTCTATGAGTAGTTTGTGCTTTGGGGCCCTAGAAGGTGGCCGTAGGTAACAGGAGATGGAGAACAACATGACATTAAAAATGTGGACAAGAGAACATACAGGGAAATCATGAGACCTAGGGGATCTTCCATTTTCTACATAATGATAATTAGCAGAAATGAAAAGGATGTAAATTGATCTTGTGAAGAGGAGGGGTGGTGATGGCTGTGGAAGGTATCGATCTCAGGAGATAACTTCTGCCTGAGTTACTGCTTCACCAGCCCAACTAGTACTTTGCAAATAAGTTACTGGACTTCCAGGCTGGGCTGCTGCTTGGAACGAGAAGGAAACTGAGCTTAAGCTTGATTGATGTGCAGATTACTCCATAAGCGACATGAAATAATGTCAAAGGGGAAGACAAATGAACCAAGGCAGGCCTGAGAAGAATGAATAATGAAGGGCGTTAGTGGGTGGTTTATGATGCGTGGTATTTTGTTAATGTTAAGATTTCCCAGGTGTTTCATATAAGTCAGAGAACTAGGCAATAGATGGAAGTTTTATTTTCTTGTTTCGAGCAATGAGCCTCTGTGTACTAAATAAAAATATAGGGGCTGGGGAACATGGGGACTTGATTATAAGGGGCATAAACTTGCTCACAGGGGTTAATTTTCACCGTGCAGTAACAAAAACAATCATGGTCATTTATGTCAGCTTGGTACTTTAAAGATAATTTATGAGTCTTGTTTCGTTGGTTCACATAATCCTATCTTGATACTGGGAAATAGAAATGATGGGATCCTTATTCTATAGATAATGAAGGATGAGATGGGAATACCCCAGGTATTTCAGCCAGGAAGGCGGAGATCTGGAATTCAAATTCAGAAAGTCTGTAAATGAATTCATTTGGTCTTTATAGCTAAAAACTCCCCCAAGAAGGTTAGTTAGACGTCTCTCACCAATTCATTTATCACCAGCATCGCATCTAACCACCAATTTTATTTTTTTTTTACAAAATCTTTTTAGTATGAAGAGAGTTCACTATGTTTGGAATAACTGGAATTCCCAAAACATTAGTTTCCACTTACCTGCAGTGAATTACCCCAGCTGGCTCTCTAAGAGAAGGGAAGTGTCAAGAAAAGTCCTCTGCAAGGCATCTCTTGCTGGTACTGTCTGGTTTTGGCTCTTGGTGAACTCTGACCCCAGAGAAACAGCCTGCTGTCATAGCAGAAGAGTAGGGTATATTCAGCTGCCAACCTACTTTGATTTTGTCGGTGGTGTTTTGTTTTGGGTGGTTCCTATTTAAGCTTTTAATTTTGAAACATAGACATTCACGGAAAGTTGCAAAAATAGCACAGATAATTCTGACACGCCTCTCCCCTCCAGATCTGCCCCTCTGATCTATACAAGTCCACAATGTATTACCATCACAGACTTTATTTATCCTGAATGAGTTTCCCAAATGAAAACAAAACAAGCCAATAAACATCAAAAATAAAAGAAATTAAGAGGGTTTAACATGCAAGGTTGATTCTTGCCTGTGCTTGGAAACTTAGAAAACCGGGCAATGGGCCTTGGTGCCAGCACTGTGGGTGGCTGGGTATTGCCAATAGGCAAGTTCTGTCCAGGTCTTTGAACTTTAGTCATTTCCATGCCTTGTGTGGCCTCTGAGCTTTCCTTGTGGTGAGCATTCAAGAGGGAATGCTTAGATGACCTTGGGGCCTTCAGACACAGAATTGAATGATTTCTGCACCATATAGAGACCCAGGTCGGAAACCACGTCAGAAATCTCAATATGGGATTTGGTGATTTCAGCAACCTCCTGAATTCGTGGGGATCTGCTGTGTCCCTCTGACCCTAGAAGGTTTAAGCATTTTCACTCTGGAAGAAAATAAGAGCATTTTCTTATTGCTTATGTTTTCTCCTTGATGGCCCAGCTCACACATTCCCTACAGAGAGAAATGGAGTCCCAAGCACAATTCACACCCATTTTTCTTCAACTACTTTTGTCTTTCCTCAGATCCCTGGGAAATAAAACGTATTCACTCTCTGCCATCTACTGTTCCTCCCTAGTCCCTCCTCCTCACCCCCCCCCCATCTTCATCCCATTATTGCTCCTGGAAGCGGGCTTCATCTCAGCTCCCTGAAGATTCCTGCCAGGATTTGGAACATGTCCATACCCAACAAAACATAGGCAGGTTTTAGGCTAATACAAAAGATATTGAAAGGAGATTTTGAGTTGAGAAAGAGAGGCTGTTAACAGATTAAGTAGGAGACGGTCAATCTTCACATTTAAAAACCAGGATGCCTTGGATTGTGTCTGTTTTAAAGGCAGATAACAGTGAAGGCTTCCCTTTCCCTTCTCCTTCAGTAAAGAAGCTTAAACTCTACGTGATCCTCAACACAGCAGGAGACCTAATGGATGGAATCAATTGACTGACAAGTCTCCCTGAAGACAGAGGAAGACACCAATGGAGAAAGGCAAGGGCATTAAAAGAATTAGGCTCCCATGGTTTAGGAAGGGAATTAGAGAATATGCAAAGAGGAGAGATTTTTCCAAGAAAAATGACTCCCTCTTGTACTATTAAAAAGCCACATGCAAAGTCGGATTCTCTGGGGACATGTGCTGATAACTTACCAGGCTGCCCCTCCTCTAAGTGCAGGGAAACTGACCCTCTCAGAGCACATATATACCTGGTATGTAATGTGCTATTTCTAAATGTTAACCAGCCCCTTAGCAGCATTTCAGTGTCAGAGGCTCCAGCTGCCCATACTGGTAAATTTCGGAGATCACTACCCTGCTAATGGGGCATTTGGAAGGTCTGAGAAGCAGAGCTGGCTCCCAGCTGGGCTTTTGAGAGCTGACCTTTGATTTCTTCTGTGGCTCTATGGCAAAAGCAAGACCTTATTTTCCAGGAAGGTCCTTGTAATTGGGTTTAACACAATGACAGCAGCAGAGACCTTGGCAAGGTAGAAACCCAGACTCAAATTCAAGGAACTAAACATTTGAGAACTCAGGCACCAAAAGTGTCCTTCTTATTGGTTTCTGTTTTTTAATTAACGTGGATGAAGTCCTCCCCCCAACTCTACATTCCAACCACATCACATCAGAAAGACATATGGCCCTCCATAGAAAATTCTAGAACCACTTTAAGTAACACACTCGTCACTTCTCATAGTTACCTTTCTGTGTGTGCGTGCGTGCATGTGTGTGAAATTTTGCCCAAACTTTCACATATACAGTATATCATTAACTGTACTAACTGAATTCAGCGTGTGTGTGTCTGTGTGTGTACAATTCTTCAGGATACTTTGAATATGGAAGGGAGGCGGAGGCAGGAAGATCACTTGACCCCAGTGTTCAAGGTGCTATTAAGAAGTCACATGGTGACAACGTAGTGAAATTTTGCCCAAATTTTTACATATACAGTATAATATTGTGACGGTCAGACCTCTCTGCAGAGGCAGCCCACCTCCGCTTGAGGGGGAGGTGTCTAGTTAGGCTACAACCTAGGTGCTAAAACTGATTGGTCAGATATGAACCAATCAGCTGTCTCTCTAACTCACCTGGGGAGGACTTAAAACTCACTTTCCTAGAGGAAGTGGGCCTCTTCCCCCACATGGCAATGGAGTAGAAAGACTGCTGACCCAGGCCTCAGTGAGGTAAGTAAGGCCTATACCCCTACTCCAGCTAATGGCTGGGGTAGAGGGGCAGGCTCCAGACTTTTTCTCTCATGAATCTCTCTTTCTCATAAAGGGAGCTTTCTGTTATCTTTTCTTGGGCTGTTTATTTAACTAAATACTATAAGTTTTGTTAACTCTGACACAAATTCTCCCCACACTGGTAGAGGGAGAACTCTGTAACTCCCCACATGGTGACTGGGAAATTTCCCATCCAACTCCCCTTTTCCTAATTTACTAAATTAGAATAAATGTGTAATTAAAATTTAATTCCGTCCCTGTGTACAATTCTTTGGCATTAGAGGACAAGAACTCAGAGTAGGAGGAGGGGGAAGGGAGGATTCCAAAACTCTCTCTCTCTCTCTCTCCCTGTGTTGCTTACAATTATTAATTATCAGCAACCTGTATCAATATCATTCACTGTACTCACCATACTGCAAACTATTTACATTAAAACTGAGCTTGGGCAAACGTTTTCCTGCTTCCCTACCCTCCCCCCCCCCAGCCCTTGGCCTCCACCAGTTCTATCTCTACTTCGACAAATAATCTCTGGAAGATTCCATCAAAGTGAGATCATGCAACATTTGTCTTTCTGTGTCTGCTGGTTTCACCCAGCAGAATGTCCTGCAGGATCTTCCATTCTGTCACCAGGGCAGGATTTTCAATGTTTGCTTTCTCCAGAATAAAAGAGAGTGCCAAGAATGGCCTATGTTTCGTTTGCTTTAAGGTCATTGCCTCTAGCTTTCTCATTAGCAAGTTAGAAGAGATGGAGGGATGACACCTCATTTGGTAAAAGAAGACAGTAATTAAGTGGCCATTTAGTCTTTTCTGTGCTTACTAATCCCAATTATTTTTAACCTTTTCACATGTGCCTTTTTTTCTTCAGAACTTTTAGTGATTTTTTTTTTTACTTCTTAAAACAAGGCCCGGTTCTTCTCCAGAGGTTACACACTCAACACAGTTTGCAGAAGCTTTGCAGTAATGAATGGATGACTTTCCCACAGGTCGTACACGCAGACTCTCACACTTGAGAAAAATCTACTGACAGCGATGCACCTAATTTTCAGCTACAATCCTGCAACGACATGACCCCCTGACTGTTCTTTTCCTCTGCAGGTTTATGGTTTTTCTGAAAAAGAAAATGAATGATTGAGATTAGTTCATGGGCTGGGAAGATGGCTCAGTCAATGAGGTGATTGGTATCTGAGTCTCCAGAACCCACACAAAGCCAGATGTTGTAGCACTAGCATCTGCATCTGTAGCCCCAGGGCACCGAGGATGAGAAGAAAGGCAGACAAAGAATCACCCTGAAACTCCTGGGCCAGTTCTCCTGGCGAATGCAGAGGGAACAACAAGAGGAGAGACCCTGCTTCAAATAAGGTGGAAAGCCAGGATATACACCCAGAGCTGTCCTCTGGCCTCCATATATGTACTGTGGCACGCACACACACACACACACACACACACACACACACACACACACACACACACGCACCACACACCACACACCACACATGCAAGTCACACACACAATACACCCCAAACAAGGAATGATTAGTTCAAGTCATTACTGTAGTTCTGCCGTGCACATGAGAGCATGCTGGGTACTGTAAGAGACGGAAAATAGGTAGGTCCTGTCCTGTTCTGTAAACCTGACAGCGATGAGCATGGCGTGCTCACTGATACCCTATGAGCAGCTACTTCATGTCCACTTAATCTATGAATATCCCCAGAATCTTGGCAAAAGCAATGCTACCATCCTCCCTTCCAGACCATCGCCTAGAGGAAGTGAGTGCCTTGAACTTCTCACAGCTGATTAAATGTTGGAAGAGTTCTAATAATCTAGACTTGTCCTGATTTAAAGCTTATGCAGGTGTCACCCCCTGTCTCTGGGGCATGTGTTCCAGGACTTGCTGGATAGAAAATAATCTATAGGACTGGGGTTTCTTACACCGAATGCAGTAGTTAGATGCAGCCTTCATGGGCTTTAAATCATCTCAGGATTACTAATAATACCTGATACAATGTAAATGCCATGTGCATAGTTAATACTGTATTGTTTAGGGTGTAATGGCAAGAAAGCAAAAAGTCTGTAATTTCTTTCTGTGTATGTGTGTGGTATATGTGTTCATGTGTGCATGCATGTGTGTATGTGTACATTGGGAGTGGGTGGGCATAGGCTGATATTCCATGTCTTTCTTAATTGGTCTTCATCTTATTTTTTGATTCCTCATTCTCTCACTGAACACAGAGCTCACAACTTTGACTAGACCAGGTGGCCAGCCAACCCCCAAGGATCCACCTGTCTATTTTTCAAGTCCCAGGATTATGGGTGTTTGCCATCACATCCAGCATTTACTTGGGCACTTGGGATCCAAACTCAAGTCTTCCTGCTTACACAGCAAGAAATTAACTGACTGAGCCATCTTCTTAGCCCCGCTACAATTTCCTTTTTAAAAATACTTTCAAATCTAATTGGTTGAATTTTTTTTCTCCTATGGACGGTCATGGCTAGCTGTATGGTTTATATTTGTTTCTGAGGTTTGGAAATTGAATTCAGGGCTTCAAAATGCTAAGCAAGCACTCTCCCACTGAGCTGTACCCCCACCCTAGACTTTTAAAGTTTTTTTTACTCCTCCCTGACATGACCTCACCCACAAGTCAAGAACCCTTAGAAAAGACAAAGTGGATTTTAGGAGTAACTTCGGAAATGTGTACCTTCTAGAAGCCAATGGGGATTTCCAGAAAAGAGCACTGAAGGCTCTCAGGATCTTAGCATCATGGCTGCATATTCCCCGGCTCCTTGAGGCTCTCAAGGTAGCATGTACCAAGTGACTGGTTCAGGCTCATTTTCAACCCAGCACTTCCACTCTGCAGCCTTGTGCAAAACGCTCACAGTTCCCCATCTGTAAACTGAAAACATTGGTAGTATCCAGCTCATGGTGCTGGTGGGTGCACTAATATGTGTAACGTGCTTAAAATTGAGTCTGGACATCACTGACTCCGAGTAATTAGTAACTGTCATCATGGCAGATATCTCTTCTCTCTAGGATGCAACAGGAGGAAGCCTTTGGATGTCCATCTTCTCTGTCGCCAGATCATTCTTATGGTAACCATGGCAAACAGCCTTCCCAGATGTTGCCATGACATTATTTTTTCTTGAACAAAAACTTGAAATTTTCTTTTGAAAACCAAAGATATCAATTTTTTTTCCACACCAAAGGGAATCTAGGTTTCTGTTGAAGCCAGAAAAGGCTTTAAACACAGATATGGGGGATTAGACAGGATGTCCTGAAGCAATTAACTAGACAAATGGATGCGACAAAAGCAAATCTATATTAAATACAAGGTCATTGTGTTTTAAGGTGACTTTGGAATACAAGCAGAAATGGGAAATGGTAGAGAATTCTAAAGTGTACTTGCTTATCCGAGCACCTTATTCCTACTCATTTTTATTTCAAATGCAAAATTTATACTGAAATATAGCAGTATAGCAAAGAACACAATCTTAAATGAATTTTTACAAATTAACACATTGGTATGTGAGGAGGTAGTCTGACCAGAACCTTCCCCACTTGGTTTCATTTTCCATTTTCCTTCTTACTCACAGCCCTCATGAAGAATGACAATACCCAAACATATGAAAATTAAGCCATTTTGTTGGATATGGTGGCTCAGTACTTATGATATGGGAAAATCTTGGCACAGTTATATTTGGTTTTTACCATTGAATTCCCCCCCCCAAGTCTGTGCCCTCTAATGCAAAAGAATTATACACAGGGACAGAAATAAATTTTATTACACATTTATTCTAATTTATTAATTTAGGAAAAGGGGAATTGGATGGGGAAGCTTCCCAGTCACCATGTGGGAAGTTACAGAGTTCTCCAGCCACTAGTGTGAGAACACGTGGAGAATCTAACAGAACTTATATTGTTTAGCTAAATAAGCAGCAGAAGAAAAGATAATAGAGAGCTCCCATCATGAGGAGAGATTCATGAGGGAAAAAGTCTGGAGCCTGTCCCCACCCCAGCCATTAGCTGGGGTGAGGTAGGCCTTACCTTCCTAAGGTCTGGATCAGCAGTCTCTCTACTCCATTGCCATGTGGGGGAAGAGACCTGCTTCCTCTAGGGAAGTTAATTTAAGTTCTCCCCAGGTGAGTCAGAGAGACAGCTGATTGGTTCATATTTGACCAAGCAGTTTTAGTACCTAGGTTATAGCTCTAACTAGACACCTTCCACTCAAGGGGATGTGGTCCCTGCAGACTTCTGACCATCACACTTAGAAGTCAAGGCAGGAGAATGGCCATGAATTTGAGGTCAGCCTGGGTTACATAGTGACTGTCAGACCAACCAGGAATAACTTGGGCTACAGTGAGATCCTGTGTGTATAAATTTTCCTGAGGAGAGGTAAATAAATGTCTATTCACCTATAATAGGGCATTAATGACAGACCAAAGTAATCATTTCACCCAAGCCTAGCTTGGTCAATTAATGAGTTTATTGGTCATACTTATAAAAGTATTGGTGAGGGATTATTTACAGGAGTGTCATTCTAATAGTCAGTTTCACATTGCTGGGTGAACATCCAAATAAGGCACAGTTTAAAGGAGAAAGGGATTCATTTCAAGCTTATAGATCCAAGGGAAATTCCATCGATGGCGGAAGAAGCTGACTCCCATTCACAAATCCCAGCAGAGAGGGAAACCATCACCAGCCAGTGACACCAAAAGCAGCTAGCACAAGCCTGCAGCAAGCAGCCCCCCAGAACTCAAGCTTCTCTGCATGATTTGGGGCTGGAATTCAGATCCATCCCCAAACACACCTTAGGGCTGGACTCCTCCTCCAGCCAGCTGGAGACCCAAGTTACAAGTTTTAATAAAACACCCGGGAACTGGGTGCAGCAGGGCTTCACTGCTACACTTCCCCCAGAGTTCCTGTCTCAACATGCCTAAGAATTGGACAACTTCGACAGAAAGCATTTTCCTGTCACACACGTTTATTCTAGATTGGAGTCAGTTCAGAGGATTTGCTAAAGAGATAGGGGAAATAGTACAACCACCGCGTCCAGCCACCAGTGTGGGGAGAACAGGTGGGAGAGGTTTTAACAAAATCTATGCTGTTCAGCTAAATAAGCAGGAAAAGGAACGATCATGAGAAAGAAAGGCTCACAAGGAACAGAAATCCAGCCCCTCACCAGAGCCATTAACCTTACCGGTCCCTAGAGATTCAGAGGCCCTTCTTCTAGAACACCATGTAAGAGAAGAGGCAAGATTATCTGTTCAGTGAGTACTTGCTGCCCTAGGTGGGCAGGGAGACAGGTAGTTAGTTCATACCTGACGGATCAGTTTTAGTGTCTAGGTTTCAGCTCTAGCTAGACACCTCCCACTCAAGGGGAGGGGGCCTATGGAGCTTGTCTGAAACTGTCACAACCCCCCCCCCCCCCCCGCCACTGAAGAAATTACCCTAACTGCTATTAGGACTGGGGTGTGGAATCAAGAAAAAAAAGCATCAGAAATAAGTACATACATGTTTAAGAAACAAGAATTAAACAAAAATACCCATTTTGTTCCTGTAGGAGGCAAGGCAAAGCTCTGACTGGGGAGGGGTTAAGGAGGAGCTTGGCAACGTTGTGTGGGGTCTCTCTCCTAAACTCCCACAAATGAGACTTAGATTCAAACAACCCCCACAATCAGTGACCCCCCAGATGGATGGAGCACTTCAAAGTGTCATTCCAGAACAGGTAGCAGCCTATGAAATCCTGAGTAGATGAAGTTCTCTCTTCTGTTAACATTCCACGTGCTTTATGTAACAGCATCAAGTAGCACAGGGACAAAATTCCGTACAGCTGGGCGGGAGCTGTAGGAGCAGGTGACTGGAATCTCAGATGATGGCCCTCACCCTCAGGTTCAAAAGGTTCCATCTTGATCTTACAAGGGTCACCTGTGGTAATCATATGTGATACCCCGAAAAGAGTGTTCCACACAACCCCTCCCCCAGAAAACCTGTCTTGAACTCTAAGGATACAAGCTCTATTCTTCCCCACTTCATCTAACTTCGGACCAGAGTTTTCAAAGACTCAGGCTATCTCATTGAAAATGACACTCCAATGAAACTGAAATTTACAAAATCAAACCTCACTGGAACATGTCATCTCCTAACAGTCGGCTCAGTCACACAGAGCTTTCTATCTATCCTTCCTAGCCCCACAGTTGGCTGTCATTTGCTTGCTATTTTGTCATTTAACTTTACTTTGCGAGTCTATCTTATCTCCATCACCACATTTCCTATTCCTTGAGGGTTGGGGAGCTCGTTACACCTCTTCAAAGTCTTGTCAGTTCTCAGCGTTCATGACACCCAGTCATCTCAAACATTGACTAGAAGAATGGATGCACCCTTTGCTCAGGCAATAAATGTTGTCAGAGGAATAGAAAATTTACTAAAACAACAAAAACAAAACCTTGGTATATCCTGGAAGCTGGTGTTTTCATTAATTAGAATAATGAATCCAGTAAATAGAGAAAAACTATGTTTGAAAAAGAACCGATACCCAAGGGGCTGAAATCTTATCACACAACACATTTGCAGTTTTAGTGTATTTTTTTTTTAATTTTAAAGGGGGATTATTAAGCCTCAAAGGCATTCCGTGCTTATAGTATATCCTAAAAAGCACCAATCTGTATCCAAATAAAGGAGAATTCAACTAGACTAAGGGGCTCTTGAATAATACTTAGTTCCTTTGTTTTGCTAAAATCCCAGAATACCACCCTCCCTCCCTTTTGAGACAAATTCTTGGAATGTAGCTCAGGCTGGCTTGGAACTCGACCCTTCAGCCTCCCTAGTGGTGGGAATACAAGTGTGTTTTCATGATTCCTGACTCATTCTTCATTTATTCACAGATTTCTAATTCTTGAGCACCAACGATGCCCCAAGATGTTAAAGAACCTCTCTGGCCATCAGTTTATTCCTATGTGAAGTGGGCTAATACAAGATGCCCTGAGACAGAAACTAGAGGTTCAATTTCATGCTCATAGCCACGATAAAACTCCAGAGAACACATCTAATGCTGGTGACGTTTCTCTAGGTACTTTACATACAGTTGCCCTTTCTTTTGTACAATTGTCCTGTGAACACATCACCTACTTCAGACTCACAGATTAGCAATGATTTCATTTCTCCTCCTTGGGGTACTGGGGATCAAACTCAAGGTCCAGGGCATGCTAGACATGCTCCCACAGATAAGCCATCGTGTGCCACGCAGAGAGGTTGAGTACCTTCCTCAACATCACACAGTGAATTAAATGGAGGATCTGGGTTTGAGATGGAGCTCAGTAGCCTCCTGAGTTTGTGGTCTTGCCACTGTTCTGTACCAATTTTTCTAGAAGAACCTGATAAGCATTTGTAAGTGCTCACTATTATTATTTGTATAATAAATCAACATCAATTGTCTTCCACATGGCTATGTTAATATCTGGAAGCAAAAACCTTGTCATGCACACCTGCTCACTCTTGGATTTTTCATATAGCTGGCCCACAACATTTTTAAAAAATATTTTATTTATCCATTTTCAAGCAGAGATAGAGATAGAGAGAGAGAGAGAGCGAGAGAGAGAGCGAGAGCGAGAGCGAGAGCGAGAGCGAGAGCGAGAGAGAGAGAGAGAGAGAGAGAGAGAGAGAGAGAGAGAGAGAGAGAGAGCACCAGGGCCACCACCTGTGGGTCTGGCTTATGTGGGTACTGGGGAATTGAACCCGGGGCCTTAGGCACTGGAGGCAAGTGCCTTAACCACTAAGCCATCTCTCCAGCCCAACACATTTTTTTATGATGGAATTTGAAAAGAAATTCCTGAAAAACAAACAAAGTCAGTTAGATTTTTTTTTGAATTCTGTCCATCTTTGTGGATGAATGTCTTTTTCATGACCCTAGATCCTTGTGTAAAAATGCAGATTCTTGAACATTTATAATGTCACCCTCCACTTCAAACAGTTCACAGCTTATCAGCCTCCGATTTCCTTCCTCTCCTCAACCCTTCTCCATGAGCCATTCTTAGAAAATAATTCTCACCTTCTGTTTTCAGATTCGCAGTTCCTATTTATTTGCAACCTTGCAAATAGTCACCTGGCCACTGACTTTTTTCATGAGAATAGAGGTGCCCTACCTGTGATCCAGGAGACACACAGAAACGAGTAGTGAAAGAGAGGACCAGCCAGTTCGTTCCATTGCTTCTGCAAGTTTTCATCTCTCAGAGGCCACAAGATAGAAATTCCAGAGACTTTCCAAGACTGAGTTCAGTATGAAGACAAGTTATTTTTATTTTGCTATGTGAGTTTAATATAAATTTCCTTACAGATCTTATTTTCCAAACAGGTCTTTATGAGTGTGCCGTGAAAAGGCGGGAAGCAGAGTCCATCCAGGAGTAAAAGTGGAAGTGCTTCAGAGTCCCCAATCAATAGGAAAAATTCTTGCCCATCATAAAATAGGCTTTGTGTCCTTGTGTTGGAAAACAAAAACCAGGCGAGCAAATGACAACAAACAGTGGACCAATGTTTCTGTTTTCCCCCTTTATTACTTCAAGGTATTGTTTTGAAGCTGGTTATTTCGTCTAATAAGATCTGGATTAAAATAACTCAGAAATCATATATTTGAGTTGAATAGGATCTATAGGTGATCAACTTCAACCACCTCTCCAAATCAGAAATCTCTTGGGCCATTCCGTTATCTCTCCCGTTTGACATCAATCCCTACTTTGCTGCTGGTTGTTGCGGTTCCCTTCTCCTTACACAGAACAGAAGAATTCATGGGAAGACAGGGTCTGGTCCTGCTGACAGTGTAACAGAACTTTCATCATGGTGGAAAAAGCATGGGATTGTCCCCCACAGCCTTCAGAAAGAGCCAACTCTCACCTTCAGAACTATATTTCAATAATAATTAATAATAATAATCTACCTATCCCATAGAGCTGGGCCATGGTAGCCCTAGCAAACTAATACATGTCCCATCAGAGAAAGCCATGGGTTTTTTTTTTTTTCCTTCTTCCCTGGTCTCTTTCAATTAACTCAAATATCATTGCTACAATAATACCTTCCATTGATCTTCCACTGAACTGTGTGGTATATTTACAAAATCCAGGACTCCCTTTTATAGGCGATATCATTATCCTTAGGATGTAGTTCCACAGTCATCCTCCCAGCATGAAGATGCAAACTAAAAATCACTTATCCTCCCTAAGCATCACCTATCCAAATTTTAGACTTTCTGGAATCAGACGCGCCACGAGGTCCCACATCAAATTTTAGACTTTCTAATTTCCTTGGTGAGGGTCAGCATTCACTCGAGTGTAAAATAGAAAGAATGACTCACTTCCAATCAGATATCTATCAGGAGATTTTTTTTATGTTTGTGTTCTGGTCAAAGATTGTTAAGGTTCCCAAAGCAAAATTCTCTCTTTATTTTGAGCATGTATATTTGGTATAAGTAACCTCAATTGTCTTGAGTTCTGGGCCAATATACTTTACAATCCAGTCCTTGGAAACTTTCTGGTGGTAAATCCAGGAAGACTGCACTGATGAAGTGAACCCAAGGGTGTTTCTTAAATGTTTTAAAAGATAAAATATTCCATCTCTCTTTATCTCTCTCCCTTCTAAGCATAGTCACCTTCATTATGCAGTAAGAGGATGTTCTTATATATATAAAAAATCACATAAAATAAAAACAATTGCACTTGGCAGTCCTATTTCTTGGAAAGCAAGTTAAACCTTGACCACACTGTTTTGTGTATCTGATCTTTTCTTGGCTCTTTACCAGCACATCGGTACTCTGCACCCTCAGTGATAAATTCAATCTAGAAAGTTGTTTGCAGGGTTCCTTTATCCTTAAGATTTTGAGCACTTCTTCCTGTTTTATCCTCAGGGTAAACACTGAAATCTCCCATACACTTTTCCTGGAAACCCTTCAATGTGCAGGCAATATTTATTAAACACCTACAATGTGCCAAGCAGCCTACAAACCCCCAGAAATGCTATAATTCTATAAAAGATGAGGTTTTTTGACTCACTGTTAAGTGGGTTTGTGCCTGCCTAGGACTTTTCTAGCTGTGGGTGTGAATAATACCTTGCTTGTATCCCCTGAGAGCTGGGTGAATAAAACCAGAGTCTGGTGTTTTCCGTGTGTCCTGATAGATCTATCCATCACTCCTCTCTCCAGTTCCTCTTTATGGGAACCATCTCCCAGGCTCAGTTTCTCCTGCGCTTTCCCTGGCTGTGCCTCTCTGCTTCCTCTGCTCTTTACATGCCTTGGTTGTCTTGCAAGTTGAACTCAATCTGCATCTGCTTGATGCTTGTTTTTTTTTTTTCTTTTTAAAATATTCCAACCACTTCGAAGGATTCATCCTCTACATTCCTCTGAGTTTCTGTTGTTGTTTAAGCTGCAGTTGTATCTTAATCTGTTTTGTATTAGTGTAACCTGCTTACACCTCTATCAGAAAGTCAGATCTTGGCTCAACCATTTATAGCTGTATAACCTCAGATAAGCTCCTGAGCTTTTTCTTTCCTCTTTTGTAAAAAGAAGGATAATAACATTTGCCTTCAAGCAAATATTTCATTTCTTTTTCTTTAACATGTGACTCTGGCTGATAAGTTTATATAAAATCAACATGTGACATTTCTTGGCTTGAACATTTAATTGAAGTGAGCTACTCCAGGGCTTTCTTTTCCTTATGGAGTGCCAAGCAACAATGATGCAAATACCAACCAGACATATTACAGACAGAACATTTCATAGGCTACTCTGCCTTGCTGGTCTTAGAGTAGCTGACTCTCCAGCTGGCTGTGCAAGACTGTAGCATGAGCAAGAAAAAGCCTCTAAGATTTGGGAGCTGCCTGTTACTGAAGCAAAGGCTAACCTATCCTGATGAATGCAGACATTATCCTATTGAACTATATGCTAATAACATATAAAACACTTTGTGACACTTGGCGTGAGGGAATATTCAGTCATTATTGGCACCATTCATAAAGCATACAGTGTGGCAAGGATGCTGTCAGTTCTAACTTACATGTGAGTAGCCATTCAATCTCAAAAATTATATTTTGATGTGGTCCAAAAGATCCCACTAACAAAACGGTTTTATTAAGTTACATATGTAACACTTACTTCTTCGTAACATATCGTTCTCTCTGAAACCAGGCACTCCAGCCTGTCATGAAGTTATTTACTAGAAGCGATCAATAGAGGAAGGACTTTATTTTGTGGCCTTGGTCTTAGGAGAATGTCAAGACTCTCTGGTGCCCTTTATGAGGGAGGTTGTGTTCTTCCATCATCCTGGAGGCAGATGCCATATGTACAGGGTTTGTATCCCAAGAGTACTCAGTCTCCTGGGTACAGAGGCTCCCTTGTATCCTGTTTAGGACAACTTGTTGTTGAATCACAGAGGCCTGCATTC
This sequence comes from Zapus hudsonius, assembly GCA_004024765.1. Classification (NCBI taxonomy): domain Eukaryota; kingdom Metazoa; phylum Chordata; class Mammalia; order Rodentia; family Dipodidae; genus Zapus; species Zapus hudsonius. The sequence goes on from PVHP010021189.1 coordinate 27,613, forward strand.
AAAATTGATGACAGTATTTTGTGGTTCTGTGAACCTAGAGGAGCTGATTAACCTCTTGACCTGATAGTCTCCCGTGCATAAAATGGAAAAGGAAAGATGCCTGTCTCATAATGGCTGTGAGAATTAAGTGAGATGACACATAAGAATGCTTGGCTCGGTGCCTGGTGTGTAGTAAGCTTCCAATAAATGCTAGCTATTATTATTGCGGCAAGTTGCAGCTCAGACTACATTTTCTGCCAAAGACTCTACAGAACCCATTGAACTGTGAAGCTCCTATTAGAACATGGAAGAAAAGGAAAGAAAACAGGGCCCTTGACTGTAGACTAGGGAGAAGAGAAACAACTCTTCTGTGTCTGTTAGCTTCTCCTACACAGTGGCTGGTGGAGGACGAGGCACAAGTTACTTGACTTTGACAAGCCCTAGGGACTCCATCTGTCGTGGTCAGCCACATGTTGCTGGGATGAATCTCTAAACCAGGCATAATTTTGGGGAAGAAAGTATTTATTGAAGTAACAGACCCAGGGGAAGTAAAGGAAAAAGGCTGGCTCCCTTTTGCAGAAGCAAGCAGAGAGAGAAACCCACCACCAGTACCTCAAGCAAGCAAGCACATTGTAACACTATAATTCACAAAATAGCAGGACTGCCAGACCTGGGTTCCAGCTGTTTGTTTTGTATATGTATCCCTAGAATTTTGTATTCAATTAGAAATACCTCAGGGGAAAGACCCCAGGAGGCCAGGCCACTTCCTCCAGCCAGAGAGCTGGAGACAATTCACAATTATGATAAATCTTTGATTCTTTTGGGACATCTTTATTTTAAACTACCACACCATCTATGCCTAGAGGTCAGTAAAACAACTCTAACTTCAAATAAAATAACATAATATTACAATGTAACAATACCTAGAAGAATATAATTGTATAAATGTCAAGATATAGTAACAAGTATAATTTCAATTTGTGTGTGTGTGTGTGTGTGTGTGTGTGTGTGTGTGTGTGTGTGTCTTTGGGTTGCTTCAGAATTCTTCTCTGGGCTGGGGAGTTGGCTCAGTGGGTAAAGCACTTTCCAAACAAGCTTGAGGACCTGAGTTCAGATCTCTAGCACCCACATAAATGCTGGGCAGACATGGTAGACTGTCAATAATCCCAGTGCCCAGGAGGCAGAGACAGGTGATTTCCAGGGTATACCAGTTAGCTAGACTGGTCAAATCAGCAAGTTCTGGTTTCAAGTGAGAGACTCTGTCTCTATAAATAAACTGAGATCGATCAAGGAAGACACCTGTGTCAGCATCTGGCCTTCACATGTATGTGCATAGACACGCATGCTCACAGTACATCTGCACACACACACACACACACACACACACACACACACACACACACACACACCTTTCTTATTTCTAGAAGAAACAAACAAAAACAATCGTCATGTTAGTGTTTTTCAAGGTAATGAAAAATCCAGAATAACAAAGTTCGTGATAGGAATATTAAAATTTTAATGTTCCTGTGAATGAGGGTGTTACTGTTCTTTTTATTGCTGCAACAAACACCTGACCAGAATCAGCTTATGAGAGGAAGGAGTTTATTTCAGGCTTACACTTCCTAGGGAAAGCTTCATCATGGCAGAGGAAGCTGGCTCACTTCATCAAACATCCAAAGCAGAGAGAACAGTAAGCAACAGCTGCTCTGAACACACAGGGCTGGACTCAGTCCCAAGTTCTGCTCCTGGTGACACACCTGCTCCTGTAGGGGCTCTGTCTGCTAGAGACTTCAATAGGAACCCAAAATACCTAGGCTCTGGGGGACATTTACATGCAAACCACCACAAAGGGGTATCCTGGGATGGGGGCTTTACTTAGATCTTATGATGCTCTTACTTCCCTTGTCTGGCATGGGATGGACATTTCCTTCAACTTGTAGAATTAAAGAGACTAAGCTCAGAGAAAGTAAGGCATAACCTCCTAAAGGTTAAGACTAAGCAAAGTCATCAAATAATGCTTCACAGGCTGATCCTAGGCTAGGCCTGGTTTTGGAAAAATATGAACTTTTTAT
>PVHP010021190.1:0-19993 GCA_004024765.1 Zapus hudsonius
TGTGTGTGTGTGTGTGTGTGTGTGTGTGTGTGTGTGTGTGTGTGTGTGTGTGTACATGCCATGGTGTTCATGTGAAGGTCAGAGGTCACCTTTCAGGTCAGTCCTCCCCTTTCTACCTCATGTGAGGCAGGGGTTCTCTCTGTGCTGTTGTTAACCTTTGATGTGTTCACCACAAGCTTCTGGAAAATTCTCCTGTCTCCGCCTCTGGACTCACTGACAGATCCTGAGGTACAGATGCTGCCATGACTCCCAGCTTTATTTTCTGGCTTTGTGTGAGGTCTGAGGATTCCACTTGGACACTCGAGCTTGAGCAGGGAGTGTTTTATCCACTGAGCCATCTCCCCAGTTTCTCTTGTGTTTCTTGACAGGAGTTTTTGATGGGTCCTGCCTGGGTTGCCTTATTGAATGTTTATGACCCTGGATCTCCCTGGCGTCACGTCATGATTTGATTCTGATTAATTTTTTTCCTTTGGCGAACCAATTATGGAAGTGATGCTGTGTTCCGTACACCACCACATCAGGAGATAACTGAGGCCTGGGAAGACTAAGTGGATGACTTAGTAGAGGTGGTAGCTGGCAGGTCTTTCCACTGTAATGAAACACTGCCTGTCGAATCAATTAGAAATCGGTGAGGTGTTAACTTTGAGGCTGTGCGAATGTTCTGTTTTCTGATAATCCTGTACCTAGGATTTAACGTTACCTGAATCGACGGATTATCTTGGGAGTTGCAAAGTGATAATTTTCTATTATTCTTTTTTTTAAAATTTATTGTCCATAATGAGATACAACATTTAGTGGGCAAACAATGAGTTGTTATCCCCAATTCCCCGCTGCCCTCCCCTTCCCCCTCCACTGGATAACCTCCTCCATGGGTCGTCTGGATCAGTCCTTGTGACAGGGGACCATGGATAGCCTAGTATTCAGTCGGGTTCTCCTGGCCCTAGTATGTTGTTACTGAGGGGTGCCATGCCTCTGGATAGTCTCCTCCACCACGGCTCTCACAATCTTTCTGCCCCCTCTTCTGCTCAGTTCCCTGAGTCGTGGTGGGTGAGTATTAAGGCTGCTTTAAGGTTGTGAGCTTAGGGGTCTTTGTGTCGAAATCGTTGGTTTCTGTCTCACTGGCTTCTCCTGTGTTGATTGAATGGCTGTGGCTGTGGGCCCCTTGTTCATCCCGTCATTCTCTGCGGGGTATTCTTTTTTCATTTCTTATCGATTTCTCCCCTTTTCCTCTCTTCCAGCACTTTACGAATTTATTTTGTTGGTTTGCTTTGCGATGCTCGGCGTAGAGTCCAAGACCTTGTCCGTGCTTGTCACTTGACTACTGAGCTCCATCCCCGGCCCTTGTAGATGAAGAGACGATGGGCTAAGGCGAGCGCCACCTCCAAAAGAAGGAAACACAATATCCACTTCTCGGAAAGGAGCACAGCTCACTCACAGAGCTGAAGAAAACTTCCAAGATCGTACAATGTAGACCCAGGTCTGTCTGACCACATTAAAGTTCTGGCAGTTTTTAAAAATTAATGTGTGTGAGGGCTGGAGAGATGGCTCAGCGGTTAAGGCACTTGCCTCCAGTGCCTAAGGCCCCTGGTTCAATTCCCCAGGACCCACATAAGCCAGACTCACAAGGTGGTGGCCTTGGTGCGTTCCCTCTCTCTCTCTCTCTCTCTCTCTGCTTGAAAATGAATAAATAAAATATTTTAAAAAAATTAATGTGTGTGTTGGGACTGAAGAGATGGCTCAGGGGATAAGGCACTTGCTTCCAGTGCCTAAGGCCCTGGGTTCAATTTCCCAGTACCCACATAAGCCAGATGCACAAGGCGGCAGACCTGGCTTTCTCTCTCTCTCTCTCTCTCTCTCTCTCTGTCTCTCCTTGAAAATGAATAAAATAAAATATTTATAAAAGATTAATGTGTGTGTGTGTGCCATAGCATGCCTGTGGCGGTCAGAGGACAGCCGTGAGGTGTCTGCACCCCACCTTCTTTGAGACAGGGTCTCTTGCTGCTGAAAGTGACCTGCCAGGCTGCAAAGGCACATCAGACTAATTGTGGCTTCTCCTGGCTCTGCCTCCGTTCCCCTAGGGGTGTTGGATCGCAGAGGTATGGGCCACTTTGCATTTGGTTTTACGTGAGTGTTGGGGATACATACCTGGTACTGAAGACCTAGTCAAAAGTCTATGGCAGGGGAGGTCATGGACACTAGGAGAGTAATGCCTGATGCTGTCTGGCTAAATACATACATTAAGCCCACCAAACTGCCTTATAAGCACTTAAAAAGTGAACATACCCATATTATAATGCTACTCTCACTCTTGTCTAGAGAAGCTTCTCTTTTTCAGATGGTGGTGACCACTGGGAGAGTCCAAAAGACACCATAGTGCTGAGAAGAAGGGACAGTGGCGTGTTCAGCCCTGGGGCATCTCGATCACACTTCCCGAGGCTCAGGGTCTATTGCGGAAGAGATGGTGGAAAGATTGTAAGAGCCAAGGGAAGGGTAGGACGCTTACAACGCAAATTCCAGACACAAAATGGCCTTGATATTCATGACCTCACAGTGCCTGATAATACCTACACATAATGGGAGGAAAAGATGATGACACCGAAACAAAACAGAGACTGATTGAGAGGGGGAAAAGACATGAAGGGTGGGGAGGGAATCACAATGGTTTATAGTCTATCATTATGGAAGCTATCAATAAAAATTTTTTTTTAAAAAAAGGGCTGGAGAGATGGCTTAGCAGCTAAGGAGTTTGCCTGCCAAGCAGAAGGACCTGAGTTCGATTCCCCAGTGCCCATGTAAAGCCAGATGCACAAGGTGACACATGCGTCTGGAGTTCATTTGCAGTGGCTGGAGGCCCTGGCGCACCCATTTTCTCTCTCTCTCCCTCTCTCTCTGCCTCTCTTACTCTCACAGATAAAAAAATAAATATTTTTGAAAAAAGTTTTAAAAGAAAAAACAAAAGAAGAGGATAAAGTAGGAAAGAAGAGAGGCTTCAGCGGAAGGAGAGGGACAAAGGAAGGTGGTGGGAAGGAATTCCAGAAATTATCGAATAAAGTTATTTTCAATTTTTAAAAATAAAATGTTTGACAGCACCTTCATGAGGCTCACGCTGCTGTCTTTCACATTAGCAGAAAGAAAGAAAGAAATTTGGACAAAATCCAAGTATATCAAGCCTCTTAGGATCAAGTGAATTTGACACGTCAAAGGGCTCCTACAATGGAACAGGGCTATCACGTGGACTTTCCACAAAGCGAAGGTGAGGCGGTCCAGGCTCTTGTCCTCAATTATGGCATGATGAAGTCCTTCCTGTTGCTTGACTAACAGGGAGAAAATAACATAATTCCCCCTTTCTCCTTAGCTATGCATTGTTCGTGAACTAATTCTCAAGTTGGGGATGATTAACTCCAGGTGGTATCATTGGAGATTTCACTTTCCGGGCTCCTTTTTACTGTCATTATTAGACTCTAGAGTGCTCTTCCCCATCTCCCTTCCCCTCATCTAATAATTTGAAAGGTATCTCTCTGTCCATTTTCTTTTCTTTGCCTTCTTTAAAGGTGGAAAATGAAACGTTCTGAATTGTTAATTATTCAGTGAGGGCTAAAAGCAGTCTACAAAGATGATTTCTCCTGCCTGCTTTCAGACCCCCTGAAAGATGATGTAATCCTCCTGGCAGTGTGAGAGAGAATGGATGCCATCCCTGGACTGTCACACCTTCTTTCCAGGTAATGTTATCATCCGTCCATTCTCCCCTTTGAAATTTATTTTTCTCATGTTTGACATAGTTGGGAACAATCAGTGAGTAACCATGAAAAACACCAGTTCCTAGGATAACAGAGTAGTAAGATGTTCCAAGATACAGGAACAATCAGATCTCCATGAATTCTTAGGTATATTGTTCCGGAATAAAATGGGTTACCATGGAATGTTAGGGTAATTGCAAGATAAAATAAGTTCTATTAAATACAGCCTTGCAGATGTTGTTTTCTTTGGGAAAAAAAATCTCTAAGAAAGGAGAAAAGTAAAAATATGAGTCCTTATGACGAATTAGGTCTCGAAATAAGGCACCCATCAGGGGCTGAGCAGGAGTGGGTGGACAGATGGGCACACAGCTGTGTGGGGGGGGCAGGGTGGGCGAGGAGAGGCAATGAGGCATGCTTGCATGGGAGTGAACAGGCCACTCTGATTTCTCATAGTATGCCTCCAAGGGAAGTGGGGAGCAGTCAGGTTAGGGGTCTGCTTCTCACTCACCTTGTCAGTGTGAGCAGAGCAGTGGGACGTCTATCCTGGACCTCTGGAGGCTTCTGAACAAAGGTGGCGTGATGCGTCAATGTCGTCTACCATGATGCGTGCTTTATTCCCAAGGAAAAAATTCAGCTCTTACTGTGCCACAGAAATCATGCATAAGAATCTTACTGCTCGATTCAAAGCATTTTTGTATTTATTTAAAATACTTCAGAAGGTCCTGCATTCAACAGAACCAATTAAAGCCCACGTACTGTTATCAAAGCTGTTTAAAATCCAGTACACATTAACCCATAGGAGATTTGGTTAAGTCCCATGTCACTGAAAGTTCACCCTTGAAGGTTTGGGGGTGTGCACTGCTTCACCACTGTTGTGGTCAGCTTTCCAGTTGCTGCGCAGAAAGAACCCAAACAAAAGTGGCTTGTGGAGGAATGGGGTTATTTGGCTTACGGACTCGAGGGGAGACTCCATCCTGGCAGGGAAAAGGATGGCATGAGCAGAGGGCTGGACATCACCTCTGCCACAGCACTGCAAACAGCGGCAGGAAGGTGTGCCAAACACTGGCAAGGGGAAGCTGGCTTACAACCCCATAAACCCACCCCCAACAACACAGCTCTAGTGAGGTTCTAATTCCCAAACTGCCATCAGCAGGGGATCAAGCATTCAGAACACATTCATTTGTTTGTGGGGGACGCCTGGATCAAACCATGACAACCACCATGGGTGAGATGTCCAGCAAAGGTGAAGTTGAGGTGCTAATGCCATCATTGTGTCTGAACTGGTCAGTGAAGGGTAGAATGGATATTTCTTTGTTTTTAAAATTCTGGAAGAATTTCACGGAGAGGAAGCTGAGAGAAGCTGCATTATCTGAAGAGGCGGTGGTTCCTGAGAAACTGATTTCACAGATTAAGATACACGTGGAGGTGACAGTTATTAATGGCTACCGAAGGAAACAGTGCAGAGGGCAGCCTGCTCCTGGAGGCCATGGTCAGCCCATTCATTTCCAGCTTCCTGGGGCCGAGGCACCCAGCATGGTCTGTCCTACATTCTCGGGAGGCTGTCTGCTCCAAGAGGAACGTCTTGCTTTCAGAACTCATTCCCACAGGCTTTGCTGTTGGTGAGTGCCTCAAGCCCAGCTTCTCTTGGGGACCAGATAGCAATGGGGAGCTGCCGATATCCTAACCACTGTCTCTGTGGGTTCTATTTGCTTTAATCCCCTTGGGGCTGGGGGCCAGATACACTTGGCCTTTACCTTGGGACAAATGCATGGGTTTCTTCACAACATGGCACCTGGAATTGAAGAACCAGCATCCAGGAGAGAGGACCTGGCTAACCTACCTGTCGTCATTCTGCCATGGAAGTCACACAATGTCATCATTTTATTTGTCAAAAGGACATCCTAAGTGTCACCCATATTTAAGGGCTGGGAAAATAGACTTTGCCTTTAAAAATATTTTTTTAAATTGCCAGGTGTGGTGGTACAAGCCTTTAATCCCAGCACTTGGGAGGCAGAGGTAGAAGGATCATCTTGAGTTCAAAGCCACCCTGAGACTACATAGTGAATTCCAGATCAGCCTGGGCTAGAGTGAGACCCTACCTCAAACCTGCCCCCAATCCTTTTTATTGACGACCACCATACATATTCACAATGTACCTTGATCAAAATCACCCTCCTTTGTTCCCACTCCCCTGAACCCTCTCTTTCCAATTTCTCTCTCTTCTGTTTTGTTTAATCATTTCCCCCTCCTACGATGCAGGTCTTGGGTAAGTAGCATCAGCCACGGTATTCATGACCACTTTATGTCTGAGAGACAGTACTCCAAAGCAATCCTCCCTTTCTTTTGGCTCTGACATTATTTCCATCCCCTTCCCACAAGGGTCCCTGAGCCTTGGAGGGTGTGAGAGAGATGTCTCTCAGTGCTGAACACTCCTGTCACTTCTCAGCACTTTGATGAGTTTTTTTATTTTTATTTTTCTTAAATATATATTTATTGTCCATAATGAGTTACATTATTCAGTGGGCAAACAATAAGTTGTTATCCCCAACTCCCCAATGCCCCCCCTCCCCATCCCCAATCAGCTGGATATCCTCCTCCGTGGGCCGTCTGGATCAGTCCCTGTGGCAGGGGACCCTGGATAGCTTAGTACTTAGCCCGGTCCACTTTGATGAGTTTTGAGTCACCCCAGTGGCCACTGCCACCTGGAAAGAGAAGCTTCTCTATCTGAAAGTGAGAGTAGCTCACTTTCAGAGAGTAGTTAATATAGGGTCATGAGCATGAATATTTGGAGGATAATTTGGTGGTCAAAATATATCCATTTAGCTAACCAACTGTGGTAGCTCTCCCCCAGGGCTTATGACCTCCCCATCCATAGGCTTTTGAATAGGTTTTCAGTATCATGCATGAATTCCCTCCTGTGGGATGGGCCGCAGATTCAATCAGAGAGCAATTGGCTTCCTCATAATAGACATGCCACCATTGTACCAGTTGGCACCTTGTCAAGCTTGCAGGGTCCACTGATGATTAAGACCATTGCGGGTAGAGAGGAGGCTCAGCAGTTAGATGCTAAGATCCTCACCCACAGTCCTTAACTGGTGGCTGGACCAGTGGTCATTCAAGCTAAGGCTGGCCTGGGAATGTGAGTCTTCCACTCATCACCCAGAGCTACTGTCTTGCTCTAATTATATACAAGATGGAGGAAGGACAGCCAGCCAGGACTGCTCTGAGGCAAGATGGCCTTAGGGAACAGTTGAGACACTCAGGAGCAAAGGACAGCGCTCAATGACACAGGGGTCACAAGAACCAGCCAAGATCATTCCAGGTACTCTCAACCCACGGTCACCCTCCTCACATAGTCAGACTTGCCCCAAACCCAAGTAATTTGTGCCCTTCCAGAAAAATCAAGCCTTCATTTAAAAATGTCTCCTTCTACATTAGCTATTTATTGGTCCTGGGGATGGAACCTAGGGCCTTGTACATGTTAGGCAAAGCTGTACTCCTAGACTATATCCTCAGCCCCTTCCCACCTCTTTAAGAAAAACCAGCGAGTGTTAACAGAACCATAGTGAACCGACCACTCCTTGTCAGCAGAAAGCAGAGGGCATGTGTGTTCTCACATACAACTACTTAATGGCTCTTGGAACTCAGCTGATCCCCTGGAGATTGGAGCCCAAGCAGGACCATGGGGTAGATAGGCAGAGGACTGTGAGGAGGTGGTCCACTGTCCTGTGCATCCCATCCCTCCTCCCTGAAGAAGAACAGAAGCTGCGTTCCAGAAAGGGAGGCAGTGGGGAACTTTGCAACCCCTTTGGGAAGAAATGGCGGAGCCTTGTACCCCATCTCACTGTCCCTGGTGTAGGGAGCACTGGGAAAGGTGTGATCTTGACCTTGGTGACATAGACTTCTCTAGCTGAGACAGAGCCCAAGGGAACTGAGATCTGGCAGTCATAGCCGACCATGCTGTCTTATGGGTTGGACAAGAATTAGATGTCCCATCACTCGTTCATCTAGGCTGTTCTCGAAGGAGCTGGAAAATAGGAAAAGAAGATTTTTTTATTGTCCATGAGTTACATTGTTAAGTGGGCCAACAATGAGTTGTTATCCCCAATTCCTCATTGCCCACAGGGACCCAGACTTGCAGATATCCTGTCATGAGTGGGTGAGTGTGACCCTGGGCTTGGGGCTCCCTGGGCTTGTCTAGAAGAAAGAAGGGATTTGGGGGCTGCAGAGATGGTTCAGTGAGTAAAGTAAGCATGCCAAGCTGACTTCTAATTCCCAATGCCTGTGTGAAAGCAGGGCACGGTGGGTGCGCCTGTGATGCCGGGGCCAGGGAGGCAGGGACCGGGTGCCCAGGGTGAGAGACCCTGTCTCGAAAAATCAGGTGAAGCCTGGGGTGGTGGTGCATGCCTTTAATCATAGCACACTGGAGGCAGAGATAAGACGATATCACACGGTGGGTCCGAGGCCAGCCTGGGGCTACAGAGTGAGTTCCAGGTCAGCCAGTGCTAGAGTGAGACCCTGCCTTGAAAAACAACCACTAAAACATGAATAGATAAATAAAAATAAGAGGAGAATGATTAGGAAGAAATACCTGTCCTCTGCACACACACACACACACACACACACACACACACACACACACACACAGAGGAAGCTGAGTGAGAACTGGAGCCACATTGGTTTCCTGCACGATTCTGGCCTGCCAGAGCGGATCGACAACCATTTCTGCTCTTGGCTGGAGACACGAGTCATGGTCTGCTCAAAGTAAACCAGAACACCCCTTAGGGAATACAGGTTTTAAATGGAACTGCAGAGAAATTTCTTGAGACTGGTAAGTGGTTAAAGAACAGAGCATCTCCAGGGAGTGATGTCACGAGTCTTTCCATTAAGGGCGAGAGTGTGCAGACTTGTGCTTAATAACTGTCTCCTTAGCACCATGGAGACCCGGATTGCGTCTTTCCTGTCCTTAGGATTTTACTTCCTTTCTGAAAACCCTGCACTGGTCTCCTTGTGCCTCGGAAGCTTGGAATGGCACATTTGATGTGTGAAATTCTTTTTTAAAACAATGGATTATCTGTAGCTTTCTGTTTCTCTTATCTGCTGTCCCCAAGGTCATTAATTAAGGTCATTAAGAGCCTTCTGCCACTGGGTAGTTTCCCAGTTGTTACCCACAGCGTTTACCTTGCTCTGGTGCTCAGTGTCCTCTATCAGGTGACGAAATCTTAGTGGCTCCCCTCTTTCTGTCAGGTGGCTGGTATCAGTGACACAGGTCGGTCTGAGACCCTCCTGGCCGCTGGGCAGCTAAATCCAGTGAGTTTGTGGTGGAGCCCCAGGGACAGGCCATTGAGCACAGAGCTCTGGCTGTCTCCTCAGAGGATGAACAGAAGAGAAAGGAAAGTCAGGGACTTGGGGGAGTGAGGGCGGAAGGCACAGTTCTGTCCTTCTGCTCTCAGGACAGGGAGACTTGCTCCTCCACGTGGACAGAGAAGAGAGCCTTTGGGTAGGGTTACCTAGAGTTGGGAGAGCCTAGCAAGCTGTATCCTAAAGATGAATTCCCAGGTGATATATTAGCTACTTAAAATGTTTTTATTAGCAAATATGAATATCTCTAATAATGGGTTTATGACATTTCCTGCATGTACATAATGTATTTTGATCCTAAGCACCCTTATAACCCTCTTCTGACCTTTTCTCATTCCTGCTAATCGCCTTCCTCTTTCCAACTTGTCCCTCTTACAATTTGATAAATTTTTAAATTTTGGGGGTGAGCCAATGGGTTTCATGAGGATTGTTTACAGGAGTAAGGACACCTGACCAGTGGTTCCATGGAAGAGAGCATCTCCCTCCTGGTATAGGTTCTTGGGGAGAGGTGGGGTCCTGTGGGGCCCTCCCCCTCCATGACATGGGAGGAAAGGCTGTTGGCTGCTGGCTTCAGAGGGCTGCAGTCAGTCACAGTGGGTGGGGAAGGATTGATAAAGCCTGGAGAGAATATTAAACTATTGCTAGTGTAAGAAAACACGACCGAAGGAGTCTGAGGGAATAATACTGAAATTTGGAAAATTACTGAAACATAGCAGAAGCAGAAGCTGCTTGAGGTCTGTAAACACAGTGAGGTTTACACCCAGCAGAGTTTGAAGACAAGATAAGACAGGAGGAGAGGGTCTGCAGCCACTTCTTGGTTTATGGTTTATGGGGGGGCTTATCTGTACTTCCAGGAACCCCGTGGAAATCTCTGGTTAGACTTCTGTTTGTTACAGCTCATGCATCTTGTGACTGGTTAACAGCCTCATCTCTGTACCCAACTATAAAACCCCTTGCCACTTAGGGTTTGGGGCCAATGCCTTTTTGGGGAGACCCAAGTTTGGCCCGTTAGCATAAAATAAATCTTCCATTCTCCTCTGGCTGACACGGCTTCATCTCTCATTGGTGTGGGCTGTTTCTCCTTCAGGCCAATGGCAGAGGAGTGTGTGATGGCAGTTGTTTACAGGCAGTGGACCAGAATGCAGTCAGTGAGCCCAGGCCCACTTGGAGAGACTACTTCTGTCAGCCAGTCCCCACCTCCTGAAAGTTCCATGGTCCAACCAGTGCTGCCAGCCAGGGAATGAGCATTCAAAGCCCGAGCCTCAGAGCGATGTTTCAGGATCAAAGCATAGCAGTGAGTGAATGGAGGAACAGGACCTGTAACCCAGAGAGACCCTGTCAGCCCTCAGCCAGCCTTCATCATGCAGGGATGCAGAACGTGGCCTGCGGGGGCTGCATGTGGACGGGAGGTTGATGAAATCCACGGGAATGAACAGAATCCCAGGAGTTGAACCAGGATTCACTGAGCTCCTGAGTCTGCAGGGAAGGGCATCGGAAGCATTTGCGTTTGGGGGGACAAGACTGGACCAGTGCAGCCGAGGCACGAGGGGAGGGGAGGAAAGTGATGTGGAAACTCAGTGTATTTGCTCAATGTATTTCTCAATGCCATCAGAGCCTCCCAGAAACCTGGACCCCACACCCTGGTGGAATTGGTTAATCTCAAATCGTCGGGCTAGGGAGATGGTTCAGCAATTAGAGGGGTTTGCTTGCAAAGCCTGCTGGCTCAGGTTCCATTCCCCAGTATCCATGTGAAGCCAGATACACAAAGTAGTCCTTGCATCTGGAGTTGGCTGAGGCAAGAAAAAGGTGCTGGATCCCCATTCTCTCTCTTTCTCCCTCCCTTTCTCACTCTCTGCTTGCAAATCAATAAATCATACTTTAAAAAACCATTTCCTCTCTGCTGAATCTAGTGTTGTGACTCACCAACTTCTTAAGGGTGGGTAGCTGGATACATCTCACAGTTCCGTTTTGCTGATGTTAAAAATGGAGATGAGGGCTAGAGAGATGGCTCAGAGGTTAATGTGCTCGCCTGCAAAGCCTAATGACCCTGGTTCTCTTCCCCAGTATAAAGCCAGATGCACAAAGTGGCACATGCATCTGGAGTTTGTTTGCAGTGGCTGGAGGCCCTGGTGTGCCCATTCTCTGTCTCTCCCTGTCCCTCTCTCTCTCTCTGTCTGTCTGAATCTCTCTGTTTGCAAATAAATAAAATAAATAAATAAAATATTTTAATTGGAGGTGACCACATGACTCCTACTGAACCAGACCCTTCCACTCTGTGTTTGTCAGTCAGAACTGAGCACTTAGCCTTGCAAGTCGCTGGATCTTTTGGTATAAGTATTTTAATCCACGAAGAGGCTTTGCAAATAGCAACTTGTACTGATTCTTTTCTTAAAATGTATTTTTGTTGGGGCAAAAAGAATGTAAGAGCCATGGTGGGGGAGAATATCCAGACATCGCCCCCCTCAGCAACAATGCACAAAGGGGGGAGAAAAATAAATAAAAAGAAAACCTGGCTCCCTCTGATGCAGTTTATACCCCCTAATCTATGGACAGATCCGGTATGTGCACAGGGGAAGGACCCCAGTGAGTAGGGGACAGAGAGGAGGGAAATGGGGACACCTTCTCAAGATTTGCTCATATAATGCATATACTTACTTATAATAAAGATATTAAACAAATAAATAAATTTTTTTATTGTCCACAAGAGAGAGAAAGGACTTATAGGTGTTTCAATGCCTCTTGCCACTGCAAAGGAACTCCAGACACATGCGTTCACCTGGCTTTAACGACATCCCAAGAGACCCTGTCTCAAAGGAGGTAGAAGGTGTTCCTGGGGATCAGCGTCTAAGGCTGTTCTCTGTTCTTCACGTGCACACATGTGCACACTTACACACACGTACACCCCACGGCCCTGAACATGCAATGTGATGATTTAACTTGGTTGTTGACATGACCTAGAATCAACCTGTTAGGGATAAGGTAACATTGGGATTAGGCTGATTAGGTCAATCAATGTGGAAAGACCCACCTTAACTGTGGGCAGCACCATTCCACGGGGCCAGGTCCTGGACTGGATATAAAGGAGAGAGGCGGCTGAGCACCAGCAGGCATCACTCTGCTTCCTCCCTGTGCTGAGTGTCACCAGCTGCCTCAAGGTCCTGCCACCATGATGGATATATAACCTGGAATATGGAAATGCAAGCTAAAATAAACCCTTCCCCCTTACACTGATGTTCATCAGGAATTCTCTTTCTCTCTCCTCACACATACACACACACCATGCAAAATAAAAAAATGGGTAAGAAAAAGAAAATAGGAAATATTTATCTAACCTCATGGAGAGTGTGCTGGGTAGACAGACGTGACTGGCCCCCAATCACACAACCAGGGGGCACCACACTGTGTGACGCACTATTAACCCACACACAGAGGAGAGGGAGTTCTGCTGAAAGCTCAGAACAGACAGGCCTGGAATCTACTAAGCACACAGTAAGTGTGCCAGGGCCACGGCTATTGACTATGTGGGTCACCTGGCTCAGTCACCCATAGTTTTCCCTAAATCAACAACAGCCAGTGTCCCAGGCTCCCCCCCTTGGGGATGTCATGCGGCAACCAGCTGACAAGCGCTGTCACAGGACAGGAGCAGTGGAGAGAGCTTGGTCCAGAGGGTAGACACTTCCTGCAGGGCCAACTCCAGGGTTGCTGGGAGAACGGAGAGAGGTCACGGCATTGTATTTAATGACTGTCATGAGAACTACTTTGATATAAGCTCCAACTTTGCAACTGGAAGGAGGTGGGGAAATGTTCTAGCTTAATCCCTTCAAGGAGGACTTCCTGCAGATGGTCTAGACCACAGTGCCAGCAGCATGCCTGGGATCCTGCTCTCATGACCTGCACACACCCAGGCATCTCCCAGCTTCTCCCTGGGCCAAGTCTCTCTGTGCTCCCTTCAATGAGGTCGTACGGAGCAAGCCTCTCCTGCCTTCTCAAGGGCAGCGCTGAACCTTCTGATGATGACCATCTTTCCTCCTGAGTCATCATCTCTCCTTCAGCCACGCACGCACTTCGTGACCCACGGTTTCCTGAGACTTCCTGTTCCCTGCCTTTGGATAACTTTCAGGTTTTTATTAATGCAGTCTCACTATGAAACGGGTAGTGTTGTTTGTGACAATAGCAAAAATGCAGCCAGGCAAGGTTTGGTTTCTGATGGACAAGGCAGAGAAGGATGGAGGAAAGAGGGAGAAGTCTGACCACCCGAAGGGGCGATGAAACCAAGGGGACTCAGCACGGAGTTTTGGTCAGAGCCATTGGGCAGCAAAGGGAAAAAGAAGGGAAATAATCCACGGGTGTTTTCTGTTAAAGAGAGAAGTGCTTTCACGACTCTTAGGAGATATATTTTATTCTTAGAAGATTCTTAGGAGACTTCAAACTTCTTGTGCAATTTTTTTAAGGTAGGGTCTTGCTCTAGCCCAGGCTGACCTGGAATTCACTCTATAGTCTCAGGGTGACCTCAAACTCACAGGGATCCTCCTACCTCTGCCTCCCCAGTGCTGGGATTAAAGGTGAGCTCCACCACATCCAACCTCGTAATAATCTTAGACTTACAGAAATGTTGCAATAATTACAGAGAATTCTATGTTCCCCATCCAATGGCCTTAATGTCAACGTCTTATACATGTAAGAAATTCATGCTGATGTGTAATTATTAACCGAGCTCCAGATATTTTTTTTGTTGGTGATTCATCAGTTCCCCATGGATATCTTTTCTGATCTAAGATCCCGGTGAATAATTTTGTAGTTTTCCTAACTTTCCCTGGTTGGGGCTTTCCTTTATATAGGAGTTTTATTGTTATTATCAACAATGTTGGGCTGGAGAGATTGCTCAGTGGTTAAGGCACTTGCCTCCAGTGCCTAAGGCCCTGGGTTCAATTCCCCAGATCCCACATAAGCCAGACCCACAAGGTGGTGGCCATGCTGCATTCTTTCTCTCTCTGCTTGAAAATGAATAAATAATATATTTTTTAAAAAATAAAAAAACAATGTTGAATGATTTCTCTTTTTTGTTGGTTTTTGGTGCTGGGGATGAAGGTCAGGGCCTTGGACATGCTAGGACCACTGAGTCATGCCTGAGTGAAGGATGAGATTTAACAGAGATCTCGCAGTGTTGCTCAGTGACAGCTGATGCCAGACACCCCAGTGCAGGTCCGTGAAAGATGCTTCCTCAGGCACAGCGGGTGAACGGAGGCCAAGTACGTGAAGCCTTCTGGTGTTGATCTGAGGAATGGGTGGAGAGAATTCAGAAGTGAGGTCTTCGGGCCCTTATCCACGAACATCTCTTCAGCTAGCGAGGCTTTCAAAAAGCACCCAGAGAGGGAGATTCAAGCTCCTATTCTCTGACAGTGGCATGAAGTGGTGGTATCTATACAGACCAATAGACATTGTTAAGAACCAATCCATCTTTTCTTAAATTTTACTTTTTTTCAGTTAGCATATAGAGATTTAGGTACCATTCATTCTGGCATTTTCAAATACAATTTGTTTTAGTTGATTCTCGTCCTCTTCTTCTCCCCCTAAAGCCCCTCTCCTTCCCTAGGACCCCCTTCAGTTTACACGTTTCATGGGTTCTTTTGCCCTTTCCAAACCCTCTTCCTACTCATCTCTTTATATTCATTCTTGATCACCATTCTGCCTTTATAGGTTTTACCCACATTTGTTTGGATAGACAGACAGACAGACAGGCAGACATTCCAAGCTAGGTTTGACGTATCAGAGAGACCGTGTGGTTTGCTCTGAGTTTAGGTCAGTTCACTTAATATAATTCTTTCCAGCTCTGTCCATTTTCCTGTGGATGTCATCATTTCATTTTTCTGTACCGCTGAATAAAATTCTGTAGTATAAGTAAGTGTCAATCCTCACCTTTCAGGAAGTGTGGTGATGTTGGGATCTCTGAGGTTCATTGTCATGTTAGCAGAAACCTCCCTCTTTGTTATGGCCAAAGATGTGCTCTGTGAAGACCCTCTTCCTCTGTTTTCTCTTTTCCTTAAACTCGGTAACTGGGTTTTTCTCTCCAAAGTTATTTCATTTTGTTCTAAAGCTGTTTCCACCTGAGTGTCAGGGAACTCGGGCCAAGTGCGTGGTGGCAATCACACAGTGGTGGTGACGGGACGTTGTTAATCAGGCCAGATGAGAAGGAAGGAAAGCTTTGCAATGGGCTGGACAGCTCACCACGGGACAGGGTGGGTCTGGCTGAACGGTCCTCCTGGCGAAGCAGCCCCATCTTCCACCTACGCATGACCCGTCTTTGCTAACACAGTGCTCTGGCCTACTTCACGTGTCACAGGACTTTGGAACTCCTGGCCTAGATCTGCCAGAGTTTTGGGTAGCAGATAATCAGTACAGAAGCTCTTGGTTGAAAGATTCCCTCTGCAGAAGCCTCAAGCCTTGTGATGTTCTGATCTTCAGCAGTGTGTGTGTGTGTGTGTGTGTGTGTGTGTGTGTGTGTGTGTGTGTGTGTGGCGCATTCTTTCTCATGTAGATGGAACATTGTTTTGATTTAATCCATTAAGTACTCTTGGAACATCTGTGATGTGTGTAGAAAGACTAGTCTCTCATGCCCTATGGCTGGCACCATGCTGGGCACTGGGGGTACATAAGTGAATAAGCCAAGGTCCCCAGCCATGAGTCCTAATGACTTAGCAGGAGACAGTATAACAGAAGTTCCGTGTCATATGTGGGGGGTGCTGTGAGAGGCACTCACAATGCACAGTGGGGACCTGAGGAGAGGTACTCAAGCAACCTTGGGGGTTAAGGACAGCTTCCTGCGCTAAAGGAAAGCACATCGGGAGAGGCACGTGGCTGCCTGAGCACACCTGCGTGTAACCACGATGCTGGGCCACAAGCAGGTGTGTCTGTGCAGGTGTGCGTTGGTGAGTGGAGCCATGAAGCTGGGAGCCGGGCTACAAGACTGGTACTTTCTCTTCAGCTGATGGAGAATCAGAATTCTCAGCAGGGTGTGACACTCGTCTGGTTCCTCGAAGGATTCAGTGGGAACCAGCCTGGATGCCAGGACTCTTGGAAGATGTCAGCTGGAGTGGACTTTGTGACTTACACTACTATTCCTTCTGTTTCTCCCAATCCCTCTCCCTTCTTTTTGCTCGGATAATGGTCCAGGGTGACAGTCTGGCTCTGTGTGGGAGCCTGGATCACTGAGTGCGAGCCCAAGCCCAGGTGTAGACTGCAAACAGCTACACTGTGCACTGCTTCCTTTTCTGTATGGAGAGAAAGAAAGCCCATGGACCTGGGAGGGAGCCAGCCATAAATTAGTTAATTTCTGACTAAGCTGAGTCCCCAGGGTGTTGGCCATTGCCAGGGGACCTTTCCTGCAGGTTTGCTTCTTTTCATACCTTATGGCTGGGGACCTCCTGTGGGAACCTCGGGTCCTACTCAGGTACTTCAAGAGCCCCAGGTGGCCTGATGGCTGACACTCTGGCTCACAGGAGAAATAGTCTCTACTGAAATGAGCAGTTTCCAGGGTCTGCACGAGTCCTCCCTCCAGACCTGCATGAAGAAATACAAGTAAGCCAAGAAGTCCCCAAGTCATTGAATGGACTCAGTAGCTTGAAGGGGATCCTGGCTCAAATCAGAATAGGGAGTTCTAATTCAGAGTTAAAAGGAAACAGGATTAGGAGAATTCAAGGGAATGGTCAAAGACCCAAAATACACAGTTCTATAATAAAACAATTCCAAGTTACGAAATTGAAATAGACCACCCGACAAAATGAAGCAAGTGTTACTGATTTAGGAACCTGGAAGACAAAAGAGGGAGACCACTGTGGCCCTGGTCCAGCTACCAGGTGACTCACAGGTATCGTCAAAGAAACCAAGGTATTCATGTACAGTTCACACATCTGTAAGTCTGTGTTTAACTGAATTCTCAGGGTGTCGCTCTTCTCAAAGGTCGAGTGTGTCCTAGGAGAAAGGCTGTGTGTGAATCGCGTTTTCACAATATCACCTGTAACATTTCAGTGACTCGGGTTCAGTTTTCCAGGTCGGTGCATTTGCATGTCATTTGCATGTCATTTGCATGCCATTTGCATGCATTTGCATGCCACTTGCATGGCTTGAGCTCTGTACCCATCACAGTCACCATGGTACCATAACTTCTGGAAAACCAGTGACACAGAGAGGAGAACACTTTATATGCAAAGCTATTGGGAACATTGAAAGCTTGAAATGTGTTGTATTTTGCCAGTTTACACAGAAGGATAGATGGCTCCGAAACATAAAAATAAACATGAAAACAGGCACAGTGCACAGTGGGAACATTCTAGAATGTGACTATGTGTGGGGACAAGTACAAGTGCAGGGATTGTCAAAGAGGAGTGCAAACGATATGATAATAAATTGAAATTGGATAATACTGGAGACCATCCGTTTTCCCTGGTCCTTGATATGCTTGTACGAATGTCCAGTGGGGGTAGAGAGCCTTCCAGGTTCATCTCTTATTCCTGCATCAGCCCAGCAGTTTACCCAGTAAGCCTTCAACGGATTAATTTTGCTGTTAAGGATGGAGGACACTTGGAACTCCAGAGGTGTCGTTCAGAGCTTTGGTCCCCACAGCAAACGGAGAAATGGGTTGTACTACTGATGGGAAGCCGAACGCTGGCGATGCAGGTGCAGTGAGGGAACAATTAATCACCATCATGTCTGTGACCCAGAGGACCCATACACGAGGGAGGGGAAGGCTGAGACATTTTGTCTTGCCTGTCTCTATGTGCAGAGGCTGGGGAGTTGCATTAACTGCTTTTCTTTGTTTTTTTTTTAATATTTTATTTATTCATTTTTAAGCAGAGAGAGAGAGAGAGAGAGAGAGAGAGAGAGAGAGAGAGCACCAGGGCCACCACCTTGTGGGTCTGGCTTATATGGGTCCTGGGGAATTGAACCTGGGGCCTTAGGCACTGGAGGCAAGTGCCTTAACCGCTGAGCCATCTCTCCAGCCCTTAACTGCTTTTCTAATTGTTGTGACAACACACTTGACAGAAGCACCTCGAGGGAGGAAGGGTTGACTTTGGCTCAAGGTTTAAGGGGATGCAGTCCATCATGGTGGCTGGGAGTGGTTTGGTTGGAGGCAGGGGGACTGGTCATGTGGTTTCCTCATATCTCCTCAGATCAGGAAGCTAGAAGAGACCACTGGCGCTCTTTCCCCCCTTTCTATTCATTCTGAGAGCCAGCCTGTGTGTGTGTGTGGGGGGGTGCCGTCCACATTCAGGGTGCATCTTCTCCCCTGTGGCCATTACCTTCTCATTACCACCCAATCAGAAGCAGATTTGGGCAGGGAGAGGGTTGATTCTGACTTGTGAGAGCCAGGGAGATCATGGCAGAACAGGCAGCCAGGGCATCACATCTTACCACGGCAGCAGGAAAAAAGTAGTCTGAGGAAACCATATCTGAACACCCAGTGAGCTGGACTGTAAAATCTCAATGCCCGCCCCCAGTGGCACACCCCCTCCAGCAAGGCTCCACCTCCCAAAGGTTCCACCAGCTGGGAACTAAGAGACTTCATCGCAAACACTTAAGACCATGGGGGACATTTTACATTCAAACCACCACATCCCCTCCCTGGAAATGCCCTCACGGACACACTCAAAGGTTTGCCTCACTAGTGTTCTAGGAATTTCCTAATCCAGTGAAGTGGGCAATCAAAATTAATCCCCTGCAGGGCGCTTTGGCTGGTGCTGGCTTGCTCCGCATAGGGTGAGAGCCATGGCAGCCAACACCAGGCCTCCTGATTTTGACTCAAGTTTAGTGAAAACTGAATCCATCCAAACTCCATACACTAGATTTATATCCTCTTAATAGGCTGAGACCCCAAATGGGCACCTTGTACAAGACTTCCCACCCTGAAGGACTCTAGCCAGAAACAGCCAGCGGCTCTCAAGAGGTTTTGAGTCAGGGATGAAATGATAACATTTCTCCTACACTGGTAATGTCACAAACTCCGCTTTTGAGATGGCCTGTGTTTGGTTCGGCTCTTGTCTAACAAAATGTTCTCCATCTTTCCAGCCTGAGCCCAGCGCCTCCGGGCCCAGTGATCACGGGTTTTAATACCGAGGATGAGACACCAGTATTCCTTTAAGGTGCAAAATAGACTCAGTTGCAGAAAGATGGTCCTTTTTTTCCCCCCAATGTTTGACGATTTTTTTTCTTGGGGAGAAAGAAATCAATGATGTATTACTGGGCATATTTTAAAGTTATCTCAAAGGGCTGCAACGGAGCGTGAAGAGCTGCTTTGAACAGAGTAGATTAGGGCCCCATTCAGGACTGATTCTCCAGCTAAGAGTCATCCTTCTAGCTTACTGACTTAACATCTGACGGAGCACCGACTGAAGTCTGCAGTGAGTCACTCTCTGTGACTTCCCTGTCCCTGTTCACCCACATATCCAACAGATCCTAACTCAACACTTGATCATTGACACCTCAAATAGAAGACACCAATCAGATGTTTACACCGTCTGGGACAGCAACTGTGGTGGTTTGAATGGGAAAGGTTCCCCACGGCCTCACGTGTTTGTGATTAAGCCTCATTCCCACTCCCCAGATGATGGCAGTTTGGGGAGTAGAGCCTTGCTGGAGGAGGTGTGTCACTTGAGGTGGGCCCAGCTTCCTGTTGTCACTGCTTGCTCACTTGCTTCTTGCTGCTCTGGAGATGTGACCCAGACTTCCTGCTCATGCCATACTTTGAAGAAACTTCCCCTTGAGATTGTAGGCTGAAATAAAACCCTTTATTCTTATAATAGGTTGCTTCTGGTCCGTTGATTTGCCCCAGCAATGAGAGGAAAATCGAAATACCAACCGTGCCATCAGTCCAGGGCATAAAAGAATCCAAACGACCTTTT
>PVHP010021191.1:0-29591 GCA_004024765.1 Zapus hudsonius
AAATTTCTAACCATGAAAAGTGAATGCCATGACATATAGATTCAAGATACCATGACAACCTGTAACAGGGAGTTTGACCTGTTCAGAGAAACATAATGCATACGGAAGATTCATATTAGGAAGAAAAGGGAGGGAGAAAGAGAGAGAGAGAGAGAGAGAGAGAGAGCATATTTTGGAAATACTCTGTGCTTGGAAGGACCTCCATGAAATATCAGGCCTTTGTCCTCATCATTAAAAGGATCAATAGCTACCTATAGCACATGACTGCAAAGTTGGCATGTGGGTGGCTGAGGCAGGAGGATTGTCACAAATTCAAGGCCAGTTTGGTCTACATAGTTAGTAAAGGCTAATCAGAACTTATCTCACAAAACAAAGACAAAAACACAAGAAAGAAAGTCACTTAAAGTATATTAGCACTAAAACTTTCACTTAGAGTTTCATGAGTTAGAGCTTGGTATCCGAGCTTATTTTTACAGATAAAACTAGTAATCTAAAGTCTTTAGTCAGAGATAATAGAAAAGCATTCCCGTAATTGCTGGAGTGGTCTCTTCATTTTGGACATGAGTTTGGAGCTTTACCTATCTATGAATGAGCTTTCCTAATTTACAGCTCAATGATGACAGGTGAAAGTATCCCATTAGATTAGCACCTCACAAACACAAATCTGTCCAGTTCATGGGTCATCTGCAAGAGAAGGGAAGTCTTTCTGCTATTGAAAAACCCCTGAACATGGTCTAAGTCCTCTCCTAAAGGTAATTTAGTTAGAAATGTTTTGGATTAACGATCCCAATTTGTCTGCATGTAACTAACTTTTCTAAATAACCATCAAGAGGTCCCTAGTAGGTTCATGTTTGAACACTGAATGTTCAAAGGTCTCCATACCCATTCTTCTTTCATTTCTTTCTACCAATGACTAGTGAGAAGAAATTGGTACTCATCATGTAAACCATCATGGGTTTTTGAGGTAGGGTCTCACTCTAACCAGGCTAACTTGGAATTCATTATGTAGTCTCAGGCTGGTCTCAAGCTCATGGTAATCCTCCTACCTCTGCCTCTCAAGAGCTGGGATTAAAGGCATGCAGGACGACACCTGAATGCAGGCTATCTTACCTAGATTCTTTGCACATTCACTATCTGGCCAGGAACTATTAAAAAATGCATTCCCTTCTGCACTTTTCTTAAAAATAGAAAAGCAGTCAATTTAGCTACAATCAATCAATGAATATCGACTGACTTCTCGGCATATTAGAAAATTAATGTGAAACTCTAAGTCACTAATCATTATTCTAATTATTTTAAGTGCTTGAAAGGTAGTAGAAGACTTACTCTTCAGCCACAACTCATAATTAGGTACTCAGATGGGTGTGGTGGTACAAGCATATAATCCCTACACACAAGAGGTTGAGACAGAAGGATCGTGAGTTTTAGACCAGCCCAAATTACATAGAAAGACCCTGTCTCAAAATAAAATAATAATAAAAAAAAAACTTTTACTCCTGCATCTATACCACCCACCTTTTATTGTTTTTTTTCGCCCTCTGGATAACAGGATAACAATTTTTCTGTCTCCTCTGAGATGTCCACTATTATTTTCTAAATCATATCTGACAATCTTTTTGTTGTTTGTTTGCTTGCCTATATGAAAATTGCAAATCTTCAAAGGAAGAAATTTTCCCTTTTTATTTTTGACTCAACTTATTTTCAAATTATATAGTAATGACAAATAACATTTTCCACCTTTGGCCTAAAGGAGAGTTATATAGAGAGACAGATATTTCAGCCTTGATGAAAACAAGGAATTCTTCTACCAGGTTTAAGTTCCATAATGTATTTCTTTGGGACACATACTATGAATACTATTTTAGGATAAAAACTGAAATCATAATTTGATTTTTCCAATTGAGCATATTATACTAGAACCATCATGTGACTTATGAGATAGTTAATGACATTGAAAATTACATAATGCACAATAAATCCTACTTGAATTGTAACATATGTTCTCATTAAATTAAATGGAAGAAGAAGAGTATAACCTTTATATGAGTGTTCTTGCTGGCCCTAGCACAAACTGATGATGCTTTATACAGGCAATAACCAGCGTGATCTCTGCACAACTTACAAGCTGCCCATAGTCTGAAAATTGTTGCAGGATGAGTTAATTTGAAACTAATATTAACTGTTTTCTTATGGGATCCTTTATAAATAAAGTAGTATTTTCCATAGCATTATTAGGTGTCTAAAGTACAGATCAGCCAAACTTTGGGGGATCTGTAAAAGTTGATTGTCCATCTAGAATTTGGGAAGTAATAAAGACTTATCATGTTAGTTAGTATTCAAGCAGTGTGCATTTGAATCCCACAGAGATATTGTTTCTTAAGGATAACTGGCAGGAGAAATGTGTGTTCCAAACCTGCAAACAAATGATCTTGATAAAAACTCACTTTGGAAAATAAGCATGAATTACTTATGCACTTTTTTCTAAGATTTTAGATTTATTCCACAAATAGGCTTTAAATATGTTCTTTCTGTAGGGCAATGAATTGACTTGAAAGGGATTCATGAAACACCCGCAGTACAAATGATATAATGTACGTGCGTATGCATGCTTGAAAATGATACACATAGTAGCGTGCAGCTGCAATTTTCAGATCGCTGAAACCAGCACTCCCTAAGTCGTTAATTATGCCTCCATCCCAATGATATTCATACACCTATTATTTGCTAAGTTATGTTGGTGATATTAGGACCTGGTTTCTAAAAAACACTCAGCTACAACCCTCATTTAAATATTCATTGGTTACCAGCAAAACGAAATGTGTCTTGGTGAACCCTCTGGTTGATAATAATTGACAAAAGCAATTCACTTTATAAATAGAAAACTTTGATGGTGCTGCTCTTCATTTTCTTCTTGCTCCTGAAGAGGTCTGAAATAACATCTAGTTCCCTTTAGTCCCACCGTCACTGATACCAATGAGCTAATCTACTCAAAAGTTAAGCTTGGAGCTGGGGAGATGGTTCAGCATTTCAGCTCACTTGCTGTGTAATGGAGATGCACTTTGTTTTGCTGACCAAAAGAGCAGCAACCCCAGGATGGATGGGAGGCTCACTTCTCAAGGAAACAGGTAGATGAGCAAAAAGAGAACACCTAACCTTCCCCACTAGCCTCTGCACACTTGCAGGTGGAGAGTGTGCATCCGCACACATGTGCAAACAGCTCACACAGCTACCACACACTCTATATGCATATACCAAGAAGATGAGCTAGCCAAAACTGTGACCCTGTATATACTCAATACATATCTCACAGCTGAAAGTTCCTTTGTCTCTCAGATCATGAGTTTCCTATTCCTTGTCAGTATAGCTGAGTGACTTTAATTAAATAATAGCACAGCTATGTATAATTGTTCTAAATATTTGCATTGGATTGCAGCACATGTAAAAATGTTGAGTATGTAATTATTAATAATCTCATACTCTATATCATACTATAATAGCCTTATTCTTATATATATATTCTTATATTTTATATTCTGACCAATAATAGCCATATCTGTAAACAAAATGTCTAGTTAAATGTTTATAAGCAGAAAAATATGATCATTATACTTTGAACATTGCACAAATGGTCCTTGTATCAAGAATAGTTACTTAATCTTCATACAACTAATGTTATTATATTATTTATATCATTATATCCTATGTGCTTTGTCTTTTGTTATAATGGTCAATAATTCACACTCCCTCCTTGCCTCTGCATACAAAAACAAGAATTATGCCACCAACATAAATATATTAATTATGTGGCATAACATAAATACTATCATTCTGCTAGCAGCCAATGGCTTAATCTAAGTTTTAAAAATCATGAGACCCTTTTATTTGTAGGCTAAAGGTACAAGAATTTATTAGTAGTTTAGTATTGTATTGTTGTATGCTATTCACCTTTTTGGGATCTCCTTTCCATGAAAGAATGCTAGATAACTATTGTGTTGTTAGTCCAGTGGCTTCTGTAACTATAGCAGTAGTTTCCTCAAACCAATGGACTTTATTTCCTGACCCAGATCCTGAAATAGCTATGGTGTTTCAGTTGAAGGATACAGCAGCTATGAAACTATTGAAGCATGAAGAAAACAATAATTTCTGACAACCGAAATCCAAACATGAAAGGTCATGGTGCTATAGTATGGCACAAAATTTATATTCTTTTGGGAAAAGTAATGGAGATGATTCCTCAAAGTTAACTTAATATACTGAAAAAGTATTTTACATTCCAGCAGCGTTAGGGAGAGCAAAATACTCAAATTTTTTTAAGTGCAAGAAAACATTGTTTTACAATGCTACCAATAAACCAAGAGTGGTGACACACACCTTTAATCCCAGCACCCAGGAGGCTGAAGTCGAAGGATCTGCATGAGTTTAAGGTCAGCCTGGACTACAAAGTGAGTACCAGGTAAGCCTGGGCTAGAGTGAGACCCTGCCTCAAAAATAAAATAAAACAAATTAAAATGCTAAAGATAATCTACTTACATTATGGGGAAATATTTTTGTTCACAAATCAGAATAGTTCCTATGTCAATATAGAATTATTCCCCAGATTTAGTTGTAGACCTGATGCAAGTCCTGTTATACCCAGATTTCCTCTGCAAGAACTTGACAAACTAATGTATGACTTATGTAGAAATCAAAGGGCCCAGAACAGCCAAACCAATCATGCAAGAGAACAAAATTTAGGGAATTGAACTTCCTCATTTGAAAACCTATTTATTATAAAACTACAGTAGGTCAGAGAGTAGACCGCGGGAATATGAGTGGACATGTATGCTAAAGAGAGAAAATTGAAAGTTCAGAAATGAACCCTTATACTTGTGTTCAATGGGATTGAAACAAACTTCCTAGAAAATTCAATGAGTGAAGAGTCTTTATGCAGCAGCACTGGGTTAATTGTGTATACCATAAAGAATATGGGTTTAAAGCACTACACTCATTGTTGGCCCACTAAACAATGTAACTCATTATAGACAATAAAAAAGAAGTAAAAAAATGAACTGAAATTGTATCATAGATTTCTATTCATTAATTATTTATTTATCTCTCACAAGAAAGAGAGAGAGAGAGAAAGAGAGAATGGGCATGGGTAGAGCCTTTGGCCACTACCAACTCCACTACCAATGTTAGAATTATTCTCAAATGATATTGGATACAGGACATTGAAGAGGTGGTCAGCATCATTAGCTACTAGGGAAATAGGGATCAAAACCACAATGGTATTCACAAGCCATAATGTATCAAAATCAGCTTTCATCCATTCATTTTTGAAATGGCTATATTCTCAAGAGCAGAGAACAGCGAGCATTGACAAAGGAGTAGGTAAAGTGTACCTTGAAGATGCTGCTGGGGGAGGTAAAATCATGCAGCTACTCACAGTAGTTTCTCAAAGTGCTAAACATAGAGCACGACCTACCAAGTCCACGCCTAGCTACCTACCCATAGAAAGTGAGAACATATGATCACACCATGATTTATTTATACTCAAGGACTCATACAGAATTATTAGGAGTGAAAAAGTGGAATTCTCCAAATGTTCAGCAACTGACTAGATAAACCAAATATGATATATCTATAAAATGTAACATTTAGCAATAAAAAAGAATAGCTTGGGTATATAACATTATTGCTAAGTTAAAGAAGCCATGCATAAGAGAGACCACATAGTTTATGGAATTATCAATAAAATGTTCAGAAAAGGCCAAAATATAAGAGGTAGAAGGAAGATTGGTAAGAATGAGAGGAGCCAACTAGGAATATTTTCTGTGTGGGATAAGAACCTGCCTTAAAGCTGAGCACTGGGATTCTCTAACTCTGAAAGCATATGGTGAACAATTGAATCATACACCTGAAATAGGTAGATTAATGCTATGCAATTTTTCTCTTAATGAATCATATTTTAAAATGTTTAGAGAATAATTTACCAGAAATGGAACCTGCAATAGCAATTGTGGTTATACAAGAGACAACTTGTTAAGATTGTTTTCTGGGCTGGAAAGATGGCTCAGAGGTTAAGGCACTTGCCTCCAGTGCCTAAGGCCCCCGGGTTCAATTCTCCAGGACCCACATTAGCCAGACCCACAAGGTGGTGGCCCTGGTGTGTTCTCTCTCTCTCTCTCTCTCTCTCTCTCTCTCTCTCTCCTTGAAAATGAATAAATTTTTAAAAAATTTAAATAAAAAAAGGTTGTTTTCTGACTGTTCACTTCAGGCTGCCTTATGAATATTGTGAGACTAAGAAACTGGAAAATTATGGGACATTCTGATTCTATACTCTTTTGTGTTCTAAAAAAATTACTCACACTATGGGAAAAGGATGATAAAATGCAACATAAATGAATCTACAGAAAACCCTATAGTTCTAAATTTAATTCAAATCATCAGTGAGAATTTCTGATACAAAATCAAGTAGGTATCGTTGTAGGTAGATGATATAGTTTTCAAAAGACATATGCTCATTATATTGGCTAAATAAATTATTTTCTCTGAACATGAGTAAAAGTTGACATCCTTCAAGTATACTTACAAATTCCAGCACATCTGATTTGCTTTGCCTATGTTATCTAAACTGTTTCCAAAACCACTTTTCTGCTTATTATTGGCATCTTGATAATTTATGCTCAACTTTTGGTCTTTTATCATATATTGATAAAAGCATTTTTAAATGCTCTTAAATTGGATTTTTTTTTAATATATATTTATTGTCCATAATGAGTTACATTATTTAGTGGGCAAACCATGCGTTGTTATCCCGAATTCCCCAATCCCCCCCTCCCCATCCCTGATCAGTTGATACAATGCTACATTAAAAATTGGATTTTTAAAGTAATAATATCTTCATCCTTGGAAAACTTTAATATTTGTGGCTTCAACTATCTTCATCAGCTTACTTATACTATGTAAGTTGATGTCATGAGAATTAAGAATGTATCACTGATATTTGTCTAGGATACATTATTTAACTCCTTGATCAAATAAAAATTCCCTCTTTACTTCCCTCAGCTTTCACACAAATGAATATGCAGTCATGAGGGTTATATCTATATTAGGGTTGTACATATACACATTGGAGTTTTACACAGATGTAAAGAAAAACAAAATTGAAATTTGCAGAAAATTGGATAGAAATGCAAATATTATACTGACTGAGGGTAACCCAGGTTCCAAAAGGCAAAAATCACAGATTTTCTCTCACAGGTCAGTCCTGGCTTCAGGTTTCTAACCCTATTTTTCCAGACTTTTTCATTTTTATTTTATTTTTAATTAATATCTTTATTATGAATACGTATATACACTGTATGAGCAAAACTTGTGAAGGTTACCCCGTTTCCCTCCTCTCTGTCCCCTACCCACTGGATTCTTCCTTGGTGTGATTACTGGACCTGTCCATAGGGTAGGGGTTATGAACTGCATCAGAGGGAGCCAGCTTTTTATTATTATTATTATTATTTATTTCCCCTTTGTATGTTGTTTCTGAGGGAGGCAATATCTTCTAGACATTTAAGAGTTTTAATAATTTACATTTCTACTAGCAGTTTGTGAGAGTTTTAATCACTCCTTACAAAGATACAATATTTGCAATACTTAGTCCACTTAGTCTAGTTTTACCAATTTTAGAGAATTTAGGTTGTTGTTGGTTTTTTTTTTTTTTCTGTGTGGTCATTTTCAATTGCATGTGATGATAACTCATTTGGATTTTGCTTATGTTTTCCTAATGACTAAGGATATTGATCATTTTAAGTGCATTCATCTGCCTTCTGTATATCTTTCAGAAAATACCTGTCAAAATATTTTGCATTGGTTGAGTTGTCTTATTATCAATTAATTTACAAACTTTGTTTCTGTGTTCTACATACAAGTTTTTTTGTTGGATATATTTTTGTCAACGTTTTTCCCAATCTGTCTTATGCCATTTCATTTTCCAAATGGTATCTTTTGGAAAGAAAATACTTTTAGTTTCGAATTCCAGCATTGATTGTTTTTTCTTTCCTTATTTGTATTTTATTTTTTTTAGTTTTATTAGAGATCTGATCAGAGTTGTAGATTGGAATGCACAGAAACACATACATAACACCAGAATTTAACACACCAGATATTCATTATCTATTTGTTTAACAGTCCTTGGGACTACACTTAGGGTATTGCCCATTTTCTATCCTAGCCTTCTTTTTACTTTTTATTTTGAGATAGCATCCCATCAAGAAGACTAGACTGGCCTTGAATTCGGTCTATAACACACGCAGGTCTAGAACTTGTGATGGTGCCTCGTTTTCCACAGCATCTGAGATCCAGACCTTTGCCACCAGGCGAACCTGTCTTTATTTTCCTACAGAAATGTTAGGACTTCGGGCCTGAGATGAAGATGCGGAGGGTTTTCTGCTTGTATGCTGAATGCCTATAAGTGGTCCACTTCCACGTTTCCTCCAGGGTTTCATTCAGCAGACCTTTCACGTGTCTGAAATAACTCCTGCTGCTGAGTTATCCTCACTGAGAAGCTCAGATTTTGGCTCTTACTCCTCGGTGGTCCACTGAGCTCTGTTGTGTGCCAGAACTGTAAGATCACCAATGTGGATGCATATCCAACATGGGCCTTGCCTTGGAGGGACTTCCAGAAGTGAGGAGGAAAGAAGGGAACACAGATATGACCTGCCCCACAGACTGTAAGTGCAGACCATTCAGTAGTCAAGGCAGACAATGAAGAATCTACAGCAGGTGGCTTTATTGTCCTGCTGACCTGCTGACCTAGGAGCACGCCATGGGCAAGTCTTACTTTTTTTTATTTCATTGGGGTGTGTGTGTGTGTGTGTGTGTGTGTGTGTGTGTGTGTCTGTGTGTCTGTGTGTCTGTGTGTCTGTGTGTCTGTGTGTCTGTGTGTCTGTGTGTCTGTGTGTGTGTATGTTAGCTGAAAAAACTTTGCTTGCCCCATGTCACTATGAGGCTCTCCTGTTTTCTTTTGTAAATCTTCTAATTTTCTTCACATGTAGATATGTGTTCCATTTCCAATGGATTTGGTGTATGAGGTGATCTGAGGGTCAAAGTGGACTTAAAACACACAGATACCCAATTGTTCCAGCACCACTTGTCGTGGAGATGACCGTTTCCCACGTTATATATTTTTGCCATCTTATTCTCTATTTTATTTTGTTATCTTATTTATGTAGGTGTGTGTGTGTGTGTGTGTGTGTGTGTGTGTGTGTGTGTGTGTGTATGTGGAGGGTCATGGGCTGCATGGATGATCATGGGTGTACCGTGGACACATCAGGAGGTGTTTGTCTTCTCCTTCTACATTCTTTGGGAAGCAAGCATCTTGTTTTGACACTGCATCCACCTGTCTAGCTGGCAGTGAGCTGGATTCACCTGCCTTCGCCTCTCTCTGTCCATTAGCATCACAGATACATGTGTCACTGTGCATATGGCTGGATGTGGGTGCTGAGAAATTGAACTCACATCAGCGGGATCAAAAGCAACATCTTGAACCATTGGGCCATGTCCCTACCCCCCCCCTTTTATTTTTGCAAAGAGCAAGCAGGGGCTGGAAGATGGCTCAGCAGATAAGGCACATGTCTGCAAAGCCTAATGACCTGGGTTTGCCCCAGCACCCACATAAAGTCAGATGTACAAAGTGGCCCATGTGGCTGGAGTTTGTTTGCAGTGGCTGGAGATCCTGTTGTGCCCATTCTCTGTCTCTGCTTGACTTTCTTCTCTCTCTTTCTCTCTCTCTCTCTCTCTCTCTCTCTCTCTCTCTCTCTCTCTCTCTCTCTCTCTCTCTCTCTCTCTCTCTCTCTCTCTCTCTCCTTGCATATAAAGAAATAAAATAGTAAAAAAGAGCCAGTGGTCAACTGCGTTCTCTTTTTCCATTCATGTGGAAATAAATTTTATATAAACATTACATCACATCCATGACTGTAGCTTTATAATAGCTGCTCAGATCAGATAGTTGGTGTCAATTGGAATCAACCCTATTTTTATCTCCTCAGCTTTTATTAAGGTTGTTTTGGAATTCTTCACATTGTAATATGTATTTTGTAATCTCCTCAATTTATATTAAAATTCCTATTTTTTTAAGAAGGATAGTGGTAAGTCTATAGATCAGTGTTAAGGGGAATTATATCTAAATGATTAAAGTTTTCAATCCATGAAAATAGTATAACTTTACGTTCACTTAAGGGTGATTTAAATTCTATTGGCTGTAGTTTGGAAACTTGGTGCAGAGGGCTAGAGGAGCTTTTGAGAAATTTATTCCTACTTTATATTGCAATGCTGTTGTAAATGTTATTACAAGCTTTAATTTCTGATTCTTTGTTGTTAAAACATAGACATTCATTTTGTGTTTATTCACTTACATCTGGAAAACTTATTAAACTTATTTTAGATCATTTCTATCAATTTCTCAGTATTTTTCCATAAGTTATCATGCTACCTGGCTGATTTGTTTCTTCTTTTAATTTATGTCAAACTGTGTCATATATTATCCTAAAACTACTGAGATGATAATTTGATTTTTCAGTTTTAGTTTTTAATATTTGAGATATACATTGATTGACATTTAAATATTAAATCACCCTTATATCCTTAGACAAATGTCATCTGATAATAATATATATATTTTATATATTTTTGAAAATTACAGAATATGAATACAATTAGAAATAAATTCTTATACAGAGGATTTCCATTGATTTTCATGAGGGATAAACTCCAGTGAAAGTTGTCAAGTTTTATTTTCCTGTAGCTTCTTGGTCTAATTTTAACTTCATGTAAATGAGATTAAGTGTTCACTTGAGGCTAGCTGATTATCATCTCTCTTGACCACCCTCATTTCATATGCACAAGTGTAAGTGGTTTTTATTCCTGCACTGATAAATTTCACACAAGTACTACACAAGTTGTTTTACTATTTAGCTTTAAGTGAATATTGAGTGACTATAATCAGAAATGTAAGCATCAAGCACTAATAATAGAAACATTAGCAGCAAACACTATTCTTATCACATTATAATTGTTTTGTCTAATTCTTACAATAAGGTTATACTTAGCCTATATTTATTGGCATTTCATAGGTAAGAATATTGTGCTTTGAGAGCCATGTAACTTGGTAAAACAAACAAACAAATACCACTGTTTAGGCTATAAATTCAAAAGATTTCCATTTTGACACATTCATAAAAATTTAAAATCAATCTCTAAGTTTTAAGTTTTCACTAACAAATGGATAAATAGAAACTTGTAGATATACTTGGTGATTTCAAACAGTATATTGAGTTTTCTTTGTCTGGGTTGTTTTCTGAGCCCTGCGCTGAAACCCAGGGCC
The DNA here is from genome assembly GCA_004024765.1 of Zapus hudsonius. Taxonomy (NCBI): domain Eukaryota; kingdom Metazoa; phylum Chordata; class Mammalia; order Rodentia; family Dipodidae; genus Zapus; species Zapus hudsonius. Next base: position 11,357 of record PVHP010021191.1, read on the forward strand.
TTGCTCACGCCAAGGCAGTGCTCAAACACTGCGCTACACCAATCAGACTCTACAACAGTCAATCAACTATTCTGAGTTCACTGCTGCTATCAACTTACTAGAGTCCAATTTTCCAGCTTCTAAGACCTCACAGCAACTAAAACTGTGCATTGTTCATGAGCTTCTTAGTTAGGTGCATGTTTATAGACTAGGAATGTCAGGAGATCTAAGCATGTTCACCTTAAATAGTAGCACATTTCCTAATCTGTTTGTGCATTGCTGGAGTGAAAACATGAAAGCAAGAAAAGCAGAGGAGAACAGAGCAGAGAGACCAAGAGAAAGGGAGGCAAGCAGTGCAAGAGAGAAGGCAGCAAATGACAGCCCTCATCAAAGTTTAATGCTTTCCTCCTCCTGTCTACCGCGCTCTGAGCCTCGGTCATTCTACACTCCCTCATGCAAGGTAAAGCCCTCCCTCCCACCTCACATCAGCTATTTCAGGGTTCCCATAATATCTAGGAGCAGTGCCCTCAGATAAAGACAATATGAATGGAGAGCAAGATATAAAGAAGCAGAAAGACCTTAGGACAAGCCCACCTTTTTACCCAATGGTCACATTTCTCTCTTCATCAGACAGGCACGGCGTATTTCTAGTGAGTGCCTCACAGCCTGTCAACACTCTAATACTTCATCATTTATAAAAGAGCTTTCTTCCCCCTCAAAAAAGCTCAGTATGCTTCACAGATATATCAGTGATGCTCACAATATTCCTTCAGGGAACCTGGGTGACAAGAATTATTATGTGTTTTACTAGGGAGAAAAAAAAATGGAAACAACAAAAATCCATTACCACCAGTGAGCTGCCGAGAACCAGCAATGTCCAGTCCAGGGCCAACGCCCTTCCATCAGAAATGGCCAGTGCTGAGGGCTCCGACCCAGGAGGCCAGACTTGCACAAGATTCACCTAGTTCTAAATATCCCCTGACCTCTCCACCTAGGACTCTACCTCAGCTCAGCTTGAGATCCACAACAAATGCCCTAGTTTTCACTTAAAAAAACTCATCTTTTCCAAGTATGCTCATGTCAATCACAGGAATATAATCCACCTAATTGATGAAAGCTCCAAATGGACAGTCATTCATCACATTTCTTCTCCCACTTCCCTGCCTTCAAGTTCCATTGGCTCTGCCTCCATGATTGATTCTAAACAGATACACTTCCACCTTCACACTGATACCACTGGAGCCCTGATTGCCAACATCCATCATTAACAGTCTGGTAATCAGACTAATAGAACAATTCTCCAAGATCTACTACCCTGGTGCTCTGGTGTTATCAGAATTAATGGCACCATCATTTCCCTGATGATTACAAGATTACCCTTTTTTTTCCATTCTCACTCGCTTTGCATCACAACCACACAACAGAATAGGAAGAGCAGTAGTGTGTGTGTGTGTGTGTGTGTGTGTGTGTGTGTGTGTGTGTATGTGTTGACTCAAAAGCAGCTACATCACCAAAAGGCCCACCCCAGCGAGGGTGACAACCCAGGGAAGCTGCATGTTTTAAGCCTATAACTTTCTTAGTCTCTAGATAGCTCTGGGGCAGGGTCCTGGGATCACTTCCCAGACCTATCCACTTCCTGAGTCTCCTGAGCCTCCTCTCTTGCCCTCAAGGAGGATGTGTTTCAATTCAGAAGAAATTGCTATACAAAACCACACGCCTTTTCCTGCCTCTCACATTCTGTCCACCCCTTCTTCTGTGCTGTTCCCTGAGCCACTGAGAGGGTGAAGCAAAAGTCCATCCAAGGCTAAGCTTTGGGCCACTGTGCCATGGCAAGTCTCTTCCCTCCAGAGATCAGGAGTTTGGCCAGTTGAGTCTTTCCATCAATTGCTGCCACAGACTGCAGACTGTCCAGCCCGGGTGAACAGCAGTCACCATGAAAGTGACACTCTGTGTGCAAGCACAATGTTTAGAATCCAGCCAATAAGGCAAGAGATGTTTCTTCCATCCTGGGGCCTATGATCTTCCCAACCACAGGCCTTCAGTACCAGACATGAGCTCCTGAAAACTGTGCCTTGAATCCAACCACAAAGTCGCTGGCTGTGCCCACAATATTCATGCCACTATCACACAGGCAGGCATGTCTTTCCTGGCACATTGGTTTTGTATCACACAGGGTTCAAAACTGCATAGGACTGTTGATGACTATTCTCCCCAGCAGCCTACAGAGGCCCTTCCAGCATTATGACAGGCAGCCAACAGGGAGGGTGATTCCAGCTCAGCCCAAGACTGATTTCTCTACATCCTTTGACCAAAGAAAGCATGCCACGTTTTCAGCAATGGTGGGTTCCCTCTTCTTGGAATGAAACTGACAACTGTAGCAATAAAGGTTTTTTTTTTTCTTCACTTTTTTTGGAGGGGAGTGGGGTTCTCAGGGACCTCCCTGACCAACAACTCTTAGGGAGGTTTTCCATCCCTGACACTTTGATCTTTACTTACCCTCATGGTTTTTAGGAGTGTGCTTTGTATCCATGTAAGATATCTTCTTTTAAACTACTCAACTGTCATCTTTACTTCCATTTATAAAACCTTATGTAACTCTATTCTAAACCTTTTTACAGAGGGTAGGCAGGCTCTCTGAAGGCTCTCAGAAAGTCCTTTCCATGCAGCATGACAAGTCAGAAGCTAAGGGGAAACTATGGAAGAATCTTAGCAAGGTCCAGCGCAGCATGAAAAGAAGCCATCGCTTGCATCAACTGTTTCCTGAACTGAAAATTCAATCAAACATAATATCCTACATTCGAGATTAGAAGGTTCATTCAGAAATTTTCAGTCATAGTTTTATTTTTTTCTAGCTTCCAATAGCTGAAGTCATTGTGATTGAGAAGTTGCAACGATCTTGTGCTTGTCAATTCTGAAACATTTTCCGGATATCTTCTGAAAAAAAATATATTACAATGGTTGCCTTCACTTAGAATTGTTTTTTAGTCACTGTGCTAGTTATTGATTAATATTCCTATCTGGAAATTCATGACATTTAATTTTGCTTTTCCCTGATAATTATTCCTCCTCCTCCAGTTTCTGTTATGGGATTCTCTTATGGGATACCTTTATATAGAAGGATGAACCTGGTGTAGTGGCATTATTATTTTCTTATCTTTTACTTCCTAGTTTTAATCACTTTTTTCTTTTACATTCTATTATGTAAGAGATTTCCTCATCTTGGTTATCTGGTCCATTTAGTTTTCATCCTATTCTAGTATAATGTTTTAATATAATAAGATTTATGTTTTGTCGAGATAGTGCTTTCTATTATCTAACTGAAAATAATAGTGATTTCTTGAGTTTTTTTCTTGCATGTTTCTACAAATCCACCATTTTTATCTGGAAGTCTTACAGTGATCATTGTGAAAGCATAAAAATGCTCTCTTCTTAAGTTCTTCAAATATCATTCTGTTGCTCGCATAATAAAGACCAGATTTCAGGTCATGGGCTACATGGTTCAAAACATTTTCCCTTGACTACTCTTAATCTGTTGCACAACTATCAAAACATCATAACCAAGACTATTTTTCACAGCACCGGAGGCTGGAAAGCCCCAAGACCAAGCTTCCAGCTGACTGGGTGGAGCAGTTGACTTCTCTTTGATCTGACAAAGCATCTTGTCAGAAACACCACATGAAAAGAAGGAGTTACTTTCATTTATAATTTTGAGGGTAAAGTTACAAACATGGTAAGAACAGAAAGCAGGATGTCACCTTGTGCTACATCGTGTCCCGTGGGTTGGTAGGAAGCAAGAGGAATGAACCTGCTCTGGAGGGGAAGGGAGGCTACATTATAAAATAGCATAACCCATCACCAGTGAAACACCTCCTCCAACAAGGCTCCAAATACAAAAAGCATCAGTAGCTGGGGATCAAATATGACTCTAAATCAGGAACACATGAGGCTATAGGAAACATTTTATATCCAAAACACCATAATGGGTATTTAGTAAACACCCTCTCCCTCACAGATAGTGTTGTAGTCAGCTTTACGTTGCTGGGATGAACTTACAAACCAGACACAGTTTATCGGAGATACTGGATTTATTTTAGGCCAACAGATCCAGGGGAAGTTGCATACTGCTATAAGCAGCTTGCTGGGCCCTCTTTCACAGATCCTTACAGAGAGACAAAACCCACCAGCACCAGCACCACAGATAAGCACAGCACCAGGGAACCCACAGATAGCTCTGATAGCTCTCCCATACCTTTGGGCTAGAAATCAGATCTGCCCCCAGTGACACCTCCTCCGGGTAGATGGCTGGAGACAAGCTCTTTTCTAAAACACCTGAGGCTATGAGGGACATACAAACCACCACAGATCTTCTCTCTGTAAGAACATGTGATCAAAGGGGTGAGGGAGCTAAGGAAGCCATTTATAATCCCATTCGTGAATGCTTCTTTCCTATGACCCGATTCCTTCCAAATGTCCTAGCTTCAAACCCCCTCAAGCTTGGGATTACACTTCCACAAAACATTCAGTCTGTAACCCTGTCCAAGTTCACCTAATCATCTTGTCACCAGATAGCTACAAGACACTCAAATATCTTTTAATAAATGATTTCGGTAAGATTCAAAACCAAATTTCTCTTCAGCACAATACTTATCTATAATGTTATTTTTTAGTTTTTTTCCACTTGGAACCCAATCATCTAAGTCTCACTAGAGGTTGGCCTTCCTAAAGTCTGACCTAATCACAATCACAGACTCTAACACTCTCCCAACAAATTCAAGAGTGAAAATATTTGTGTGATAATCAAATATCTCTTAAATATCTCAACCTAACCTACCAGTCTGGCATTCTGAATTGGTTCCTGGGAGAAATGAGTAAAATAACCTCATTCTTACATCTAATCAGTAAATGTGAGCAATAATTGATCTACCTCTATTGGAAAAGATGAGTTGATTTGTTTGAAAAGGCCACATTTAGGGAACAGATTGTATACATTCATTCAAAAATTGTAGTGGACAAGAAGATACACATAAGATGGTCCAGAATCTCTTTATTGCAAAGCAGTGAGAATTAGAAGAGGGAAAGCAACAGAAGTGTAAGGAGATTGAAAGCTGATTGTCTAAACACTAAAGAGACAGGGGATGCGTTCGGCTTGAGTTTATGGTGGAAAGTTTAATCCATTAATAAAAGACCTGATGCTTAGTAGCTACAGTGGAGACATTTTTTTTTTGTGGTAAGTAGGGGTAGGGGAGCAAGATGAGAAGGAGAAGCTTGAGGAAGAGAGAAGGAGCTAAAGGTAAAGGAAAGACAAACAGACAAGACTAGATACAAAGATATGATAGACCCCCATGTGTCACTTAGTCCTAGATAGTTCTTGAAACCAACAGGAAGACTCCCTTCCCTGAATCTTTACCTCCACTCAGAGTACACTGTCTCCTGGGACTGTTAGACTCGCCTTCTAATTGACCTCCACACATCCAATCTTCTCTATCTCTAATCTATTCTTAGCACAGCACTCGGGGGATGTTGAAATTCAAATCTGATTATGTCACTCTCCTGCCTAAAACCGTTAAACATCTCCAGTTGCTCTTCAGATAAACCTCAAATCATTAACTTGGGCTGGAAGGCCTTAGGTCTTGTAGCCTGGAGTAAGCCTACAGTATTTTTGTATATTGCTTTAATCCCTTGTGTTCTCCAGTCTACTAATCCATGTTCACTTTCACAAAACAGGCTCAAATGTCACTTCTACAAGGAAACGTTTCCTGCCTGAAAGATGTTCTACGCCTCCTCATATTTTCCCAAGGCACCTCATGCTTCTTGGCAAACACACTTCGTTCTTGCAACTTTTAATTTAAAATTTCCATCCTCTAGATTGTAAAATACATGAAATAAGACATTGCCTCACACCTGCCATTTAATACTATGCTTCATAGTCACTTTGTTATAATCATAACAATAGCTGCTTCTTGAAATCTTAATATATATCACTGAGTGCTTCATTTATTTATCTACTCTTATTTCAGATTTGAGGGAAAAGAGGAACAGAGTAATTACAAAAAAGCGACAAAGCTTAAGAGGCAGTGAAGAGGTAGTGATCCTGAAATCAGACAGCTGGCCTTAAATACCAGATCTACCACCTGCCTGTGAGTCAGAGTTGAATGACAAGGAAGGAGCTTGTCATGCAGTTAGTGAGTTGATAATATAGAATAGCATATGGTGTGTATATGCCACATAATAACCACTATGACATGTCTGCCCAACAACATTTTTCACATTTATAAAAATGAGAAGAGTAAACGGAGGTTTTGATCAGCAAGAATGTATTTTTGTAAGGGTGTGTGGATCAAACACTTCCATCCACTACCTCTCATTTTCAGTCACTGAAATTTTATATACTTCAGTCCTCAGTGGCTTGAGTGATACTTACCTGGGAATACAATGAAAGAACTATTTCAGACATACACGTTGTAGCCATTAGTGCTGAGGCCTGTGTATTATATACAGAGTGGAACCATCAGCCATTTTGCTGGAAATCTGAGACCTCCTGATGAATTGAGCGTTTCACAGCATCTGGAGTCAATACACTAAACAAGGTAATGCTTGCCAGTGCTAAAGTGAGAGTAATATAATTTTGCATTTAGCATCCCGTGGGGTTAAAGTAGTTACTTCTTCACATACCCTTCGTTGATCCAATAGTCAGCATCTTAATACAATTTTTAAGAAGCATTTGTTCCAAACAGATTCTTGATTTTATTTAAGTCATTTCTATTGGAGAAAATATTCATACCTAACTGTCTTTTAACCTGATAAAGTAAGACATGAACAGCAGTTAATGGCCTCACTATTTTTTCCAATGTAAACTATAACAGACAATGCTGTGAGAATTCCATCCTGTTCCTAGTTGAGGAAATATAATTGCAGAGTTCTGTGTATGCCAGAGACGTCCCTGGTTCTGAGGTACTGATCCCTGGAAAGCAGGCTTTCTGGCTTCTACAGTTTATGTCCTTCTACAGTAGAATTGTGTTCATACCACAAGGTCCACCGCTCCTTGGAGCCTTTCAGAGATGCTCTTCAATTTCTTATCCTCTTCAATATATATTATTTTCCTATTCTGAGAAGTGCCCACTTGAGACCTATAACTTGCTTAAGCCAAGCAGTGATAGCATATAACCAGTCAAGTTCAAATAGTGAAAGATTCCAGGCTCAGACGATAACTCCATGGGTAAACTGCTTCCCTTACAAGCTTGAGGATCTCAGTCTAGATCTCCAGCACCCATGTAAAATACCAGGCAAGATCATACCTACTTGGAATGCCAGCACTGAGGAAGCTTCGGTGACAGGAGAATCTAGCCAAGCTAATGAGCTCGAGGACCAGTGGCAGACCCTGTCTTAAAAAATGACTGAGGAACATACCCAAACATCAAACTCTGGTCTCTGCATACATGTATGCCCACATTTACACATGCAGGCATAGAAGCTCTCTCTCTCTCTCTCTCTCTCTCTCTCTCTCTCTCTCTCTCTCTCTCTCTCTCTCTCTCTCTCTCTCTCTCAAAGAAATCTAGATTCCTTTGGAGCTGAGTAGGTCTCAGTTTGATTCTGCTTGTTGACTGATAGATTGAACAAGAAAGTGACAAGGTCAAAAGCAGTAGCATGAAGCCTATAATGAGTTTCAATGAGAACTAACTACAGTGCAGCAGTTTAGGCTCTTTGAAATCACTAGACAGAATTAGTAAAGACATAAATTAATCGAGAGGCTCTGGGTAAATGGCAATAAAATATGATTCCATGTTACTCCGCTAACTATTTCAGTCTATTTTCTTTGGCCTAGTCAAAGGGATTCTAGGCATAGGACTTGCCTTGGATCTGTGAAGGTCTACTTCAAGTCAGGCTTGGAGCTTCTGATGTAGAACCTTGCAGAATTAGGCACTATGAGATATGTGCATGCCAATGGGGTTTTTGAGATTGGCCTTCTATTTGTATATCTTAATTATGTTCATATCACTGGCCTGTAGTATACTGAAGTCTTATTGAAAGATTTATTTTTAACTCACACTGCATAAAACATGGTATTAAACTCTTCTTTGCCATCCATGAAGTTGTAGAGCATAAATAAACCTAAAGATCATTTGTTAAAGACTGCAAGTTAAAATTTATATATTCAGCCAATATATCATTCACTTATCTAGGAGGAACAAATTGCATGTTTTTAGTAATCTAGCAAAAACAATCAAGAAAGATTTTAACCTAATAAGAAATTGAATAAAACTGGAAACTTCAAAGAAGTTAAGGAATAATTGTAAGAAATGATAATAGATACACACTGAAATATACATGTATACTGTGTATTTATATATAGTGTCTGTAGAGTATATAATAAATTACATATGCAGGGTGTATGTATTGTATATATTATAATAGGTCTATTTTATAGTATAAATGCATGCATTTGTTTATACTACACATATAAGTTTAATATATAATATTTAATTTTATATTTTAATATATAATTTAATTTGATATATTATCTCAGGATATATTAACTATATTAAATAAGGATATAAATGTTTTAACTATTATGCTGCAAAGAATATTCTCATGCATTTAATTATAAATCTCCTGTTGTTTGATCAACTATCTGTTAACCATATCTGCAGTTTTTATAAACATGTCTTTTATTTTATATAATCACAAATATGATTTTTCTGCATACTATACAATTTAGCTTTTTGAAGTTTTTATTAATTTATTCATTTGCAAGGAGAGAGAGAGAGAATGGGTGCACTAGGGTATCCATCCAACTAAAACATCATATGCTAGTGAGCTTTTAGTAGAAATGAAAGTTTATTATTTCTTAGGTATATCAAAGCAGAAAAATAACTAATTCTCAATGGTTTGAGAGACTATCTCCTAACTCCACAGGGAGTCGCACATGGAAATGGTGAACAAACTTGGTTACCAAGAAAGAAAAGCACATGGGCAAAGAGCCTGAAAGAAGAGCTAGCTGGTGACAGGTGGCATGTCTGCAGTGTGCTTCCTTTGATGCCAGGGCTAGTGACCCAGGAGAGGAGGGTCAGAAGCAAGATGGCTCTCAAAGGAAAGGTAAGAAAACATGGCACACAGTCTGCCAATCTGTCTTTAAACTGACTTTGACAGTTAAATCTTAATAGGAAATGAAGCCCAAGAAAGCAGCAAGAAAATTAACTTTCTACATTTTTAAAAAGCCAAAATTACTTTCTTGCTGAAATCCTCAATTCTTTTAAGAGTGTGAAATACTGTCTTTCTAACTGAGGCTGGACTCTCAAACCTTGAGCAAGCCTATGGTGTTCAGGTTTCACACCCCTTCCTCTAACTCTTGCATAGTTTTTTGTATCCTTCCAACGACCCCAGCCCCACCTTCTGAATCAGAAGCCCTGGAGCTCTTCTGAGGTTTCGGAAAGGCAGTCTGCTTGCACCTCTGGCCCATAGTGTTAGAACACAAATGCTAAACTGTTTGATATCTCTAGATATACAGTGATCAGCGTCCCTAAAACCAAGGCTTTAGATGTGACCTCTAGACGGGAAGAGGGTCAAAAGACCACACAAAGTGTGAATAAGACACTAAGAAATACTGCCAAAGAGGGGAAGGAGCCAATAGACCCTCAGTGGGAATGAAAACAAGAGTATCTTCTTTGTGAGTATTAGTACAGAGCTTCCACCAAACAAACTTAAAGTAGATCTACCACATGACCCAGCTACACCATTCCTGGGGAAATCGCCAAAGGATCCTCAGCCAGCAAACAGAGAAAGCTGAACACTCCTGTTTAGTACAGCACTATTCCCAATACCAGTGATGGAATCACCCCGGATGTCCATCAATGAGTGAGTGAAGAAAAGGCAGCAAACATACACAATGGAATTTGTTCAGTGTAAAAGAGGGATGAAACCGTCTATTGGCAAGAAAATGGATGGAATGGGAGATGATCGTGCTATCAAGATGGCCAGGCTCATAAGGAGAACATGACGTATTGGTCTCATCTGTGGAATCTGATATTTTGTAAAGGCGTGGGGAAAGAAGAGGGAATTCTGGGGAAGATGGAGAGGAATGGGAAGAGGGAGAGAAAATGATTGAACTGCTTTATATTCATGGGCAAAAATGTCACAGTGAAACTCATTGTTTTAAAAAAAATAACATACACTAATAAAAAGTTGAAAACACACTCCAAGTTATCTGTAAAACAATTTACACTTTTATCGAGCTATATCCAATATCTTTTGGGTATTGATAAAGAAATTATATTTGTCACCATAGTGTCCTTACCTAAAAATATACTCAAACAAGTGAGTCACAAAGTGCCCAGTCCTTTTTCTTCTTCCAGGCATTAAACGCCAGGTTTAAAACAGGTGCATCCCATGGAGAGGAAGATTCAGAGAAGTAAAATCTAAGTACACTTGGTTTACTCTGGAGGGTTCGAGTTCAGCTATAATTAGCAAGACAATATTTTGAAGGAGATGAGGCTTCTGTCTAGAAAATAAGTTTAGCTTTTGTAAAATGTAGAAAGTTATTTTCTGGCACCCTTTCTTGGACTTCATTTAAAATTAAGCTTTGGATTTAAGGAGAGATTGCAAGGTTGGGGAATTTTCCTTGAGGAACAGCTTACTCAGTCAAATGAGTAAGTCTAGATCCTGAATAAAGTGCAAATATCAATGCAGGCTGCCCTTGGACAGAGGCCTGTATATGTTATGATCTGCTATGGTATTACCACATATTGCAATATACCATGCATTATAGACTTGGGACTTAATTAAAGATTCAAGCAAAAGTTGGATAAAGTTTGATGAGCCTTGGTCTCCTCTCAAAGAATAGTGGTAACTATTACATTCAGAAAGTGAAAATGTTAAGGTAGGAAAAATGCACGGATTTTTCTAAAGAACAGCTTTGAATGTAAAAGTTCAAAACCAGTGACTATTAGCCCCTCAGAACTCAGTATTCATCTTGCCTATTCTTGGGATATGAAATGTAGAAACTCCAAAGTACATTACCTATTTCCATCATGAAGCAAATGAAAGAAGGTAATAAGAAATTCTACCTTTTGTTCTTTCTTCTATTCAATTTCTAAAATGACTATAGCCTAGCAATGTCAGTAATCCGACATGAAAAGATGCAAATGAACAGAATTGGGAACAAGCATTGTGAACTTCTGTGCTGTTCGTATTGCTCTCTGACATTTTACTTATTCAACTACCATTACGAGTCAACAAAATACTCCTAAATGCCTACTCTGTTAAGTACTTGCTCCAGAAATAACATGACGGTTTTCTTGAAAAAAAAAATTGTAGACTCTGTATCTTTGTACAACAGCATGGCGCCATCTTAACAGAACGACTGTTTGAACAAAAATACCAAATAAAACCAATTCAGAATTGCAACCATTTACCAAATGGGACCCAATCACCTTCTACACAGCCAATTCTACTTCTTCTATCTGATGCTGTGGGCCTGTTCCATCCCGATCAAAGTTTTATATATGTAAAACATGAAACAACTCCACATAGGAAGCTCTGCATTGTTTCAGAGTATCCTGGCAACATGAAATTAGCCAGCTTTACCAGCAGCTCAGCCCACTGAAATCCTTGTTGTTCCTGGAGCCAAGGCAGGTCACCACAAGCACTTCTCTGGTGGATCTAGAAGAATGACTCAGCTCACATTACATGCATTCTGGGCACTCCATTATATCAAACTCTCTTCAACAGTCAACGCTGTCCCAGAAATGATTTCATCCAAACTTGAAAATCAGTGGGCTGGAGATATGGCTCAGCGGTTAAGGCACTTGTCTCCTGGTTCAATTCCCTAGTAACCCACATAGGCCAAATCCACAAGGTGGTGGCCTTGGTGCTCTCTCTCTCTCTCTCTCTCTCTCTCTCTCTCTCTCTCTCTCTCTCTCTCTCTCTCTCTCTCTCTCTCTCCCTATCTCCTGTATCTCTCTGGTTGAAAATGAATAAATAAAATATTTTTAAAAATCAGTTAACAATAAGGACTGAGAGTCTCCTAGGTGTGCTATACTTGATACACCAAGTATCTATCCTTTTTGTCAAATATATATTTATTGTCCATAATGAGTTACATTATTTAGTGGGCAAACCATGAGTTGTTATCCCAAATTCCCCAATTTCCCCCCTCCCCATCCCTGATCGGAAGAGGGGGCGGAAAGATTGTGGTGGGGGAGACTGTCCGGAGGCATAGCACCCATCAGTAACAACACACTTGGGCCAGGAAGACCGGGCTGAGTACTAGGATATCCAGGATCCCTTGCCACAAGGACTAATACAGACAGCCCAAGTATCTATCTTTAAAGCTAGTTGTATGTTATAATGGTGATATTTTTTTTCTGGAAATGCATGAAGACAAAGTATCACATAAAAAGGTACATGATTGATTGCTTTGCAGGCTTACACTTAAATATTATTAAATTTAAATAGGCTTCTGAAACAGAATTCTGCCATTTTTTTACTAGTAACTTTTGTGATACCTACAAAGTGCAAGCCTTGTAGTAAATATAACACACTCAAGATTTTATTCCTACTCTCAAAACTTAAAGGGGCACATATACAAATGATATGTGAAAAGTTAAAATGTGACTTTTATACACAAGAGCCAATAATCAGGAACTATGAGAGAAAGAGAAAATGCCGTTAATACCACAGCCAAAGAAAACCAGTGTTGAGTCCTGAAGGGCAGGTTGGATTTTAACAAGCCAAGCCAAGGGTGGCTAATGTACTTCTGGAAATAGGCTGAGTAAATGCATAAAGAAGCAGAATGACAGATATGCTCCAAAAGCATCCAGTAGCCCAGTGAGGACTGGTGCAAAATTTATATTTCTTTAACCTACATCATAAAAGATTCCAGATACTAGTTAAAAGCAGGCCAAACTTTCTAGTCTGGAAACGATCATGATAGAGTTCTGTGGAAACAAACCTACTGGCTGTGTCCACTCAGACCTCACTTAGGATTCTTCAAAGCAACATTTCTCCTTCTCTGCCATCATTTTACTGCTCTTAATTTTCTTAGAAAGTATGGATTTTGTCACAGATTTATGATGACTATAAATTTAAACAAGAAACCAAAACCAGCTACAAGCAAACAAATGGATGTACAGGCTTCATCCACCAGATCCTGTCCACAGAACACCAACATCCAAGGCTCATAATAACCTTGTTCCTTTCCTAAGCCAAGTACCATAAACAACAAATACTGTGAAAGTGTGGGTAGCTCTATCATATTCACTTCCAGAGCTAGAAAGCAGTGTCTTTGCTTTTAAAATTCTCTAAGTGTATAAGGGTCACTGCCTAAACCATAGTAACATTCCTGAGCTCATTCAAGAATAAGAAAGGTAAGAGAGTAACATTTCTTCTGTAGAGCAACACAATGTCAAAACTGGGAATTGTTTTACTATATCTAAATTTACAAGATTCCAATAACAATAAAAAAAACAATAGAAGCCAAGTCCACCTCATTCCACAGCAGTGAGCATAACACATTTTTAAACAGTCAGAAAACACTTGAGGCTTTGCAACTCACAAGGTTTCAGTCATTCACCTCTGTTACTGTCTAGGAAAAGAAGACAGAGATCGTATGCAAATGTTCTGATAAAACTTTATTTTTGATTCATCACAGCAATATTTCTTCTCTGCTATTATTTTATGCTTTTTGCTTTCTTAGATAGCATAGATTTTTGTCATAGATTTATCACAAGGAAATTGAAATTCTTATCATTTTCATACATTTTTCTTTTATTTCAACATTAAAAAATATAAATGTAAAAAATGTAAAAGTCATTAATGTGACATGACTCACTCAAAAGTAATCAGCAAGCTAGGGCTGGCCTGCAATAATCCCTGTTCTTTAGTGAGGTATTAGACCACCTATGTGGGACATGCTGGGAGATTATAAAATAAATTTTAACAGCATGTGTGTTCTCCCACTTCCAAGATATATAAGTAAGATTTGGTAAGGTGAGAAAGTATACAGTACTTTGATTGGAACAGAATGTTGGGGTGCCATGGCATTATTCTCTTCTCCTTCCTCTTTAATAATGCACAAAAGTTCATAAATAAAAAAGGCTATGGAAAATAATTTGTTAGAGAGCTATCCATTTGCAGAAGTGTCTTCCCATCCCTGCCAATACTGATGAGAAGGAGAGGGGTTTCCTTTTCCGTGGAAAGTGTGCTGTCCCTGAGGCTTTGATTGAGATGGCAGAGAGAAACAGAGCTCTCTCGGAGCTCAGCATCTGGCCGCTGTTGACAAAACAAAAATGTCTGAGATTTTGCTTGAGTCAAGAGAGAGACATGGCCTTCCCTTATACTCTACAGGACTCTATCCCAAGACTACTGTGAGCATTAAAGAACTCCTCGCATTCCCAAATAAAATTTATATTGGAAGTTAGTGGGTTGGGCATGGAAGATCAGACTGGATAGATCACCTGCCCCAAAGATGTTACAGAGTTCCATAGCAGGAATATTATGAAAAATTAGAAGTAGATTTTTTACAGTAAGCATACACCCTCCAGGTTAAGAGAAAAAAACAACGACTGATTGTTACTGTGCCTATTTTTAAATCTCATTCCTATATCTTCTAAATCACTGTCCCTACAAAGAAGTATAAGAAAACTCATTCATCTTAATGAGACTGTCTGAATCTAAAATGAGCAGGAGAAATTTAAGAAACATAAAAACCTTTGTGCTGCCTCCATTTTCCCCTATTACTATGGAAAGACATTATGTCTCTTGGAAAGCTTATGTGTTTAGAGTTAAGTACTTAAGAGAAAACAGCAAAGAAACAAATTTCATTTTTCTACTTCCCATCATGTTCAGTAAAAGATCCCAAATAGTGGTGGGCAATTTTTCAAATAAAATAATAATAAATTTTAAATAAAACTTTTATTATACTTTTCTTTTTTTCCCTTTATTGTTCATAATGAGTTACATTGTTTAGTGGGCCAACCATGAGTTGTTATCCCCAATTCCCTGTTGCCCCCCTTCCCCATCCCCAGTCAGCTGGATATCCACTCTCAGAATTGGCATAGTAATGACTGATTTTCTAAAAGATCAATGAAAAAAAGATTATATTATGTACAAAGTCCTACACTTTAATTCTATCTTGTGTCCATATTAATATAACATATCCACCTTACCTTTATTGGTACACATTGATGATTAATTCAGTGACAATTTCAATATTCTTTATTTTTATCTTTATTATGAATAAGTATATACATTGTATGATCAAATCTTGTGAATGTGTCATTAAGTAAAAATGATAAATCCTATTCGTGTATGGCAATCTAACCATAAATACTTTTTCCCTACAATGAGGAATTCAATAAAGTATTTCTTTTGTTGGGGAAAAAAAAGAATGTAATGAATTTCTCAAAAGGAGCCAATTTTCAAAGGTGAATATAATTTCATCAAATATTTATTTTTCTGCACTTTACAGATAGAAACGAATCACTCCAAACTTAGCATTACTTATGGAAAGAAGTATGTAATATTTTCAAGATGAGTATTTGACAATGTCTTTAAGTATTATATTTAAGTGAAATATAAACTTGACAATGAGTTGCAGACAGTCCAATTGCAGCAGCATGCAAGTTTGTCTGTATTCTGAGACTTTACATAGATCCAGGCTGGATCATTGTTTCTAGTACTGCAATGGTTTATGTCAGTAGTCACTGAACTTTTCCTTTGAGGAAAATTAAACTGGATGGACACTTTAAATTCCCTTATAGGATTGATTTTGTCACTGGTTGTCCTACATGAAATATAAAGTTCCTTTTCTATACCTGCAGTGACCATAAAATCCATCTTCCAAGACACAGGGAGAGGAGGTCATATTTAGTCTCTGTAGTAGAAATCATGTGAGAGTTGAGACTGTTCTGGGTAAATTGCTTGTGTTGTCACCCTGGCTTTGATAGGCCCTGAATAAGTTCAAAAAGTGTTTTTTGACAACTCAGAATTTGTCCATCAAGTCATGACTGCTTGTCTTTAGAGTTCAGCAAAGCTAAACTGCATTCCTTACACATTAATAAAATTGTGGACTTTGGGAATGATTTCTCTTTGTGTTTTCTGCTAGTTATATTTCCCAACTTTCAAACTCTGAGCTGAAAAAAAAACTATCAAAGAACCTCACAAGGTGGGACGCTCTTCTGCTTTCAAACTTGTCAGTAAATATCACGGTGTGGGAGGGAACATGTGCACTTGAATCTGACACCGGAAAACCGTGCTGATTTTTCCATCTTTCCATTTTACTAGCTGCCTTGGGACTTGGGAAATTAAACATTTCAAAGATTAACAGGACTTGGGAAAATGATTTAATAATCATTATAACAATTTTCACAACCTTCTTCACAGCAAGATGTAGGTCTCATTAAATTCAGCCACAGATGAGTGAGCGGATGATATGGCTGAGTACTCAGAACAAAGGGAACCTGCTGAGACTCCACACAAACGAACAAAACCACTTTCATCATTTCCAAGAGAGACAGGTTCCTTGCACTGAAATTGTATCTAATGAGTTAATGAATGTTAGGGGGCAGCGTTCCCAATTAGTTGACAGGAGTGATTTTCACATTTTCTCTCTTGTGAAGGTTTTTCTTTACTATGTGTGAACCTTTCAAATTACACCCAAAGTTCAAAGACAGTTTAGCTCGGCTCAACAAGAAATCGCCATTCTAAGCAAATGCTTAGGCCTGATGCAGATCTCATATGAAAAGTTCTGGATGCTGAGGATCTGGGTGCTCCAATGTTCCAGGACCTGGCAGGTCCATGATTAAACCATTCATACAGAGCCCCTTTCTCCCTGTCCTGCTCAGCAGCAAGGGACTCCTAAGCACCTTTTATTGCATAAGCAAACCTTCCTGACCTTCACTACTGAAAGAAATGCTTAGCTCCTTCTTATCCTTTTTCTTTTTTATTGTCCATAATGAGTTACAATATTTAGTGGGCAAACAATGCGTTATTATCCCCAATTCCCCGCTGCCCTCCCCTCCCCAATCCCCTGGATAACCTCCTCCATGGGTCGTCTGAATCAGTCCTTGTGGCAGGGGACCATGGATAGTCTAGTATCCAGAGCAGAAAAAGCACTAAATAGAATCCTTCTTCATTCCATTCATAACCCCCTCCTTAGCCGATTCTACCATGTGCTGCACGGCTTTCATAATTTCCCTCATCTCCTCAAGCCCAGCCAATCAGAAAACATTTTCCCTATGAAAAACTAAATAAATAGAAGTGATAGTGAAGAACTGACTTCCTTGGGTTCTTGCTGTTCCACCAGCACAGGTCTCTGTATCTCGGCATCTCTCAACTCCCTTAAGCTTTTATGCCCCAAATCAAATGCTTCATCTCTTGCCTGTACATCTGGGCTACTGGTGGGTTATTTCATCCACTTCTTGTCATTTTTATGCTTCTCTTCCTACTGTTTGGCTTCTCTCTTAGTCCTACGACCTCGAAACATGTGCAGGTTTCTCTCCCTAAAAATATAACACAAATAAAAATAATGTCAATATTCTCTTTCACAAATACTTGACATCTTCACACTTTCTTCAGTATAAATTTGCACTTCTACTTTCATTTCTATTTTAAGGTTTTTTTTTTAAATCCACATCTCTAAATATATTCATTCATTGCTCAATCCATTGGGTATTTTACTCAATGAAAAAAAATGTTTGATTTAGTTTTTTTTAAAATATATATATTTATTGTTCATAATGAGTTACATTATTTAGTGGGCAAACAATGCGTTGTTATCCCGACTTTCCCAATTCCCCCCCTCCCCATCCCTGATCAGTTGGATATCCTCCTCCATGGGCTGTCTGTATTAGTCATTGTGGCAAGGGATTCTGTATATCTTAGTACTCATCCCGGTCTTCCTGGCCCAAGTGTGTTGTTACTGATGGGTGCTATGCCTCTGGACCATCTCCCCCACCACGGCTCTCACAATCTTTCCGCCCCGTCTTCCGCTCAGTTCCCTGAGTCGTGGTGGGTGAGTAATAAGGCTGCCTTAATGTTGCGAGTTTAGGGGTCCTTGTGTCAAAAATCCTTGGTTTCTGTCTCATTGGCCTATCCTGTGTTGATTGAATGACTGTGGTTATAGGTCCCTTGTTCATCTGTCATTGTCTGCTGGGTTCCCTATGGATCCTCCCCAATATGACTGTGGTGGCTCCTCTCTTGCCAGGATCTCAGCCATCGGCCTACGGTTGGTTGGTAGGGTTAGATGGGCCACAGCTCTCTC
>PVHP010021192.1:0-29603 GCA_004024765.1 Zapus hudsonius
AAAAAAAAACATAATGTGTGGGGCATACAGAGCTGCTTTATCAGCTTGGGAATGGATTTTTTTCTAGCCAATACAAGAAAATCTTTGTCATAAAAAGAGAGTTGATATCAAATTGGCATTTTGAAGCAACTATTTTCATGAGTGTAAAGTGTAACTTGAATCTAGGAAAATCAGAATTATTTAGCTCTTCACTTCTCTCCATTATGGCTCCAGGAAAAAACAAATTAAGTTATTGAATAAGAAATTAGAGCATTCATATCCTGTGAATCTGTAACTCTTCTATGTTAACTACAAAAAGGCACAAAGAATTGAAACGGATTCTCCTCTCTTAGGTGTCATACACAGTCCCATTGACACTCGATTTCCTTCTGTTTTGGTTTGGGATTTTTTGAAAATATGAGTCCTTTGAGCATTGAATAGAATGTGTACGGCCAGGCATACATGGTATTATAATATATGAAGAAGATAAATTCTAATTTAATGTAATGGGGATAAGCAAGTTTGAAAACATCTTTAATAAAAAAAGGGGCACTTCAAGGGTCAGGATTTTCTGTCAGAATTCAAAACAACCATAATAACCAGAAACTTGATAGCAATATAAACACTATTCCTTTGGGGAGAGTATGTATGCTTAAAATAAAAATGCTTGCATATAACCACAATATCCCAACTGAGTAAGAAGAAATCCTGTATGGTCAGCTATATTCAAGGTAATTTAATCTAAAGCACGATCTCTCAGCATTTGCACTCTTATTTTTTGGTATCTCAGTTTTCTTACAATACTACATGTCTCTTAAACTTTTTTTATATCATACTAAGTCATCCAAGTACCTCTAGAAGCAAGGAAGACTGAAGTTGCATTTTTTTACTACAAAGGTATCTGATCTAAAAATTAAATTGAATGAATTTTGAATATAATAAAAAGATAGTTCAAGTATAATCTACTGTTCACAAAGTTTTAGAATCCTTTCTTACAGGTTTTTAATTTTTTATTAATACGGTATGTTACAATTAATTTATTTTAGAGCATTGAACTAAAAATGCAATGTAACAGCACTCATACACTCTTACAGCTGATAAGGACAAAAAAAATCATTATCATCACACCTACTAGTTAGCACATAGGCTATGTCGTTAGAATAAACATCAAGTGCTTTCACCTTGAGAAAATTCCTAACCTACTTAGACTAAAGTTTCTTTAATGCTAATGATACTTCTTTCAAAGTTTTATATTTGATATTAAAAGTTATATATGGAAATGAGTAAAATATGTATTGTCCATAAAAAGAACATAAGAATCGGTATTATAGTCGTAATTGCATAGTACCCTCAATTTATGAAATTTGACAAAAGGCAATGAATAATAATCACATAGAATTTAGGGGAAAAAAACCTATGGTATAGATTAGTCATCCTGGACTAAAACCACACAGAAAAGACAAAGTAGAGGGAAAGATGCACTAATAGGCGACATGACCTAATCTATTAGACACAGCCATCTATGTAACCCTCCTGGAAAGATGGCACGTTGTTGCGACGTAGATATTTATCCCTTATTGCTCTCTTCCTCTGTGTATCTTCTATCTGTGCTTATTTCTGGCTGAAAAATCCAGAAAATAGAGAATAAGGGAAAAAAGATAAACTGTATAAAGTACAGTAGAAGGAAATGGAAGGTAGTAGCTGAATAATTCTTTTACTTTATTTTTTTCTGGTTAGTATCATGCATGTGGAGGTCAGAAGACAACTTCAGGGATAGCTGTGTTCTGCCTTCCCTGAGATATGGTGTCTTGTTCATGCAAACACAATGCTAGATTGTAAATGAAATTCAATGAGGTGGCCTGAGGTTTAGGGTTCTCCTGGCTCTAGCTCCATTTTCCTATCAGCATCGGATAGGCATGTGTTTCCTTTTATTCAACCTTACTTGTATTCCAGAGAATTATATACATATATATACATATATATGCATATATATATACAATTTAGTTTTTATTTATATAGTCCATTTTACATTACTATACTAAATTTTGATTTCAAATTCTTGGTTTTCTCTAGCAAGGTTATGGATAATATTTTCCTGGTAATTCATTTATTTCCCAATATTATACTTTAATATAATTTTTAAGTTTGAGCATTATCTCATTTTATAAGCTTTTCCTAATTCAAATATATGTGGGGTATAGATCATGTATGTAGTGCCCTGTGTTTTGTGTGGTGTGATATGTGCTCTATGTATGTGTGTATGAAAATGAGAACACCCCATGCCCCAGAATTTGGAGGATTTATAACTTTGAGTTTTCTCTGAACAATGATCTGTGTATTTCCTTGAAATGAGTACTCTCGCTTAACTCAGCTACTGTCTGTCATTGAGCTCCAGCAATTCTCCAGTCTCTGCACACTTCAGGACCAGAGTTACAGGTGTTCATATTCATGCCAGCTTTTAAAATGGGATAGTGATACTCAGGCTTACGCAGCAAGGACTCAAATGTTGATTCATTTCCTCAGCCTAGTATTCAAGTTTGTTTTAAAACCATTTTGAACATACTTTTGTCCAGAAGAATATGAGTACATGGAGTGTTAGAATATTTAGGTGATATAGTGAATGATCTCTTCTGATACATGAAAAAGAAGTTTTGCTTCATAACAATAAGAAAGATTATCCCTGAAGATTATTCCATTGTAAATTCTGACTTTAAGTCTTTTTTTTTATTTATAGACAATATATGTGCATGATTTATACATGTCAGGTTGACATATAAATAGAAAATTATTGTATATTTTGGATAGGTCAACTTGATTATATAATGCCTAAATTATTGTGAAAGTCATTTTTCATCTGTAACTCATTGATATTAAAATATTTAAAGTAGGAAATGGAACTTATAATTTCATTGAATTTTTTAGGTTAGTGAATATACTATATATATATATATATATATATATATATATATATATATATATATATATATATATATATATATATATATATATATATATATATATATATATATATATATATATATATATATATATAATCAGTCCTTATTAATAAATAGAAAGTTAAGTAAAATAAGTTTGTTATTTTTCTTTACACTTTTATATTTTTATTTTGTTGATGGATTCACTAATGACAATGAGCTTACACATAATGGAATAATTAAACTGAATAATTATTCCTTAAATAATAAAATATTTGATAATGTAAAATAGGTTGCTAAGCTTGAAGTAAAATAAAACAATGGATAGTATTTCATGCATTCATACAACAGTTTTTCATTCCTTCTTTTCTTTCTAACCTGAGGATTATATTTTCTCTACATTTTGTGCAGGTGAAATGTTCATATTTAATATCAGCTTCAAAAATCTACATTAGAACACAGTTTTTTAAACTACTTTGCTTACGGTAATATGCCAAGCTTGATGTCATTGAGCTTATGATCATTAACTGTCACAGTCAGAGATTATAAATTCAAGAAAAAAGAAGAAAACCCATGATATTGTGGTAAACCGCAGATTATTGACTACAGCTAAGTCACATCATAAAACTGCCATTCACATCCAGGAAAGAAAGACTCATGGGTTGTAATTTTATCTCTGAGCTGAGTTTGTAGGAAGAAACCTTGTGAAAACATTCTGTTAATACTCAATAAATGATATCAAAATCATCTCCCCTGTTTTATTGATTGGAAAATATTCTCATTTCATACAAATTTGAACTTTTCATGTTAAAAATATACTGAAGAAGCTATGTATATATTACATGGCTAAAGAGATATTTGAGATAGAAATAGATTATGCAATTTCACACAGGTATTTTATCCTGGATTACTTGCTGGGACCAATGTAATCATATGAGCTTTTAATGTTGGAAAGTGTTGTTTAACAGATTAGTTAAGTGATAAACATTGCTAAAAATGAAGCCAAGGGATGTCAACTACAAATCTTTGGCTCTGAAACATGGGCACTAACACGGATAATGTAGCAGCTTTACTTTTCCAGGCATAGCACCCTTTGGACAACAGGCAGAGAATCAATGAATTCAATCCTGGAAGTTATACAATACATAAGAAATTATTCTAATAGCCACAAGGGTAATATTTAGTTACAAGTATCCACAATTACTGAAAGTAAATGTGTGATGACTCTAGTGAGTTAACCATTAAGTCTCTAGTTCAGTTCGATGTCAAATACCAATAGAAGAATCATTCAAGGTATTGAATAAGGAGAATCAAGCATGGTCAGTATCTATGCAAGATAGGATTTACATCTTCTAGTCATTGGTTGACATGGGTAAGTAATGAAATTTTGACTGGTGGTAAATGACCCAAGGTTTTAAAAACTTCTTACAAATGAAGGACAGAGGTGAAAGGGAGTGTTGGGGTTCAGGGGAGTCTTTTAACCCCAAACCCTGAGTTCATGTCTTTTAATTAAACAAGGAATTGACAACTCAGACTGAGAATGATCTTTATACTATATCACACTTTATTCCAACATTACAGGGATGTAATAAAAAAAGGACCAAAGAAGAAAGGGAAAGTGATGCAGAGATCAGAGAATATTCACCATGTGGTTAAAAAAAAAAACGACCATGGACCTTGGACACCAATTATATATACAGTTTTAAAATATCATCCACATGTGAAGAGAGACTTAAAGATAAAATCAGTAATAAAATTGTTCCCCTCCTTCCTAAAAGTTCAGGATGCCAGAGTGAAATAATATGACCTGAGAGCAAAGGCTCAGGCAGGGAGCACAACTCTCAAGAGTCAGGAGAAAAAGATCCAAGAGGTTTTTTAAGAGCTCAAGTTATGGTTCACCCTCTGGAGTCTGGCATTTGCCTGTGCCAGCTGTCCCTGCTTACATGCTTACAAGCATGTTTCTATGTTTGTAACAATATTTGTGGACATCAGCTCTTTCTTGATTGCTGTCTGCCTTATTCATTGAGACAAGTCCTTCACTTGAACCTAGAGTTCATTGATTCAGCTAACAAAGACAGTGAGTTTGCCTTCTATTTGCTTCCCAAATTGAGATTACACCCACCCACCGTGTTCATGTACTGAGGACCCAAACTCGGATCCTTATGCTTATGTAGCAAGTGTTTTACCAAACGGGCAATTTACCCAAGCCCCGAGGCATATTTTTAAAAAATTATTTGTGCATGTGTTTGTCCAGGAATGGCCAGTATAATAGAGCAAAAATAATAGTTTCTCCAAAATCTATCTGATTAGTGCTTACATCACTCTTTCAAACTTATGTATTCTGCATTGTTAGCCAAAGCTTAAATATTTCATAGAAGGATAATTGATGGCATAAAAACCAAGATATTTATTTTCCCATTATACCAATTGTAGAGAAAATAAAAGATTAAAATATCATTAAATATCTAAAAATTGTCTGTCTTCCAAATATCAATAGTTGTGTCATTCTCATGTGGATTGATTTTTAAATTTTATCTCAGATATGGAAACCATTTATTAAACCCAGCCTACTTCACACTTTTACAATGCTTAGTGGACAGTGATGAATTATGCTTATTAAGATGAGAGAAATGAACTTGAATAGTCAGATTTTATATCTGTTTCCCCAGCTTTTAGGTGTGTAAAATGAATAGTATCCTTAAACACTCCAAAGCAAACCAGTCACTGCCCAAATAAACCAAAGCCTGCATTTAAGGAATATTTAAGAGCAAATCACTTCAATATCATAATGCAATGAAAATAGTATAACCTTACAATAGCTGAGGACATTATAGAAACACAACTTACTGAGAGGATTCCATTCAGAACAGCTATGCTTTGCCCTGGATTTTTTTTTTTGAAAATGAGTTAAAATATTAAACATAATCAAAAAAATATAATGATAGTAACAACAATAAAATGGGCACACATACACATACTATATAAAATAATGAAGGCAGCTATAAGTTTGAAGTAGAATTCTAAAACGTAATTATTTGGCATAGAAGCTGAGTATCTGTTGTGTAAGCAGATCCTTCCTCAGAATTGAAAGAGAGGAAGAAGGATGTGATTCAGGAAGTCTGGGAGACCTAAAACTTAAAGGTCACACAACCAATCCCCAAGTTTCTATTAATTAGTAACTGAAGCATCCCTTCCTGAGGAGAGCCAGGAAGTGCCAGAGACTCAGAAGTCAACAAGTCTGGGAAAGGGTTGCAAGACACTGCTCGAAGGCTGCATAATGGGGGAAACAATTGTTTAGAGACAAGAGTTGGATTTTGGTGCCCTTATGTGGTTCAGTTTGCTTGATATTCTCTGATCGAGCTGCCTGCACGGCCTGTGCATGAGACCTTCAGGTTGTGTAGTGTGCTCCAGAGACACAGGTTCTGTGAGCCATTACCTATGCAGAGTGGGCTTTCTGGTGATGCAGCTGCATTTCAGTTGAAGTAGCTATCAGGAGTCCTCAATGAGGATGGATGAGACTTCTCCTGGGGTGGCTGGGTTTGAGTCATCTTTTGATCCTATAAGCAACCCCTCATCCTGCTCTGTAAATTCAAAAAGTCATTGATTTACCAAAACTACTTTTGGTATAATAGCCCTTTGTTCTTTCATCTGTGCACTATCTGTGGAGAAGATTTGTGTTCCTGCCTGCCCAGGGAATTGGTTTCTCAACACAATATCATTAATAATAAGCCAATCATGTATGTCAGATAATTTTGTTAGTGGTAAAGCTAAGTGGTATTTCATATTTATGCATTAGTATGTGACAGAAAAATACTTGTTTTTTGTATTGACATAATTATAAGTGTTCATTCATACTACTCTTATTTGTTGCCTGTATTAGTCAGGGTTCTCTAGAGGAACAGAACCAATAGAATGAATTGTAGTAAACAAAAAGGGAGCTTATTGGATTAGTTCATGGCAGTCCCACAATAGCAGTCTGCAAACCCCAGAGTCAAGGAACCGCTCACCACTCAGTACACATGGCTGGATGTCTCAGCAGTCCCAATCCAGCACTGAAGTCCTAAAGGCTTCCAGAGAAGCCACTGGTCTTCAGTCCAGGCTGGAAGGCTGAGGAATCTTGGTTCCAATGTCACCAAGAGATGCATGACAAGCACCGGCAGCCAGGTAGGCAGGGAGGCAGGTGGGTGAAAGGAGAGAAATCCCCTTCCCCTTTTATATATGTCTTAGAGCTATGTCTTGCAACCCTTTCCCAGACTAAATGGCTTCCTGAGTTTCTGGAATTTCATTCCTGGACTTCCCTCCCAGGAAGGGATATTCATTTGTAGCTCCCTTGAGCTTACTTATATCCTATCCATTACTAAGAGGCTGCCTTCCTATAAACTTCATCAGAGACCCACTCAAGATAATTAAATATATCAAGTTGACAAAAAAAACCTAACCAGCATATTGCCCTTATTCATTAAAAATGCAGTTTAAGTTAGAAATTAGTAAAACATTATAAAAGATAAAAATTTGTATTCTGCCCAGTGTCAGAAAAATTTGAAAGAGTAGCTTTAATAATTACATTTCATTAACCTTTCATAATTTGCACTTGAAGCCTGAATTTTATGTGCAATATTGGAAAAGCCTTCCCATTTTCTAAAGCTAATTTTATTATATAACATCAGGAAGTGTAATCATGACTCTTAGAATTATTTCATTTTATAAACAGATTTATTTATTTGAGAGATAGGAGAGAGAATGGGTATCTCAGTACCTCTTGCTGCTACAGATGAACTCAAGACACATATGCCACTTTGTGCATTGGGCTTGACTTGTATAGTAGGCAATTGAACCCAGGCCTGGCCTTTAACTTTTACACGTGCCTTTAACTACTAAGCCATCTTCCAAGACATAATGTTACTTTATATTTCAAGTGTTTCTTGACAACGCACTCTAAATCCTGCTAGCCTTCTTAGGTAAGAAGAGTGTATTGCAAATTTTCCTACATTTTAAAACGTAGCAGGAATAATCAATAAATTAAAACGCTAAAATATGGATGTGTTTTCCAAATATGTATATAAGTATACACATGTCTGTAAATTCTATCTCTGACAACATTACATAATAAATATAACTATATTCTTGAAACTCATGTGGTCATACTTTACATATCTTTTCAAAATAGACCTGGAACTCCTATTGTACATCTCCAAATACTACTGCACAATCTAGCTATCTTGAACAAGCCTAAAAAACTTTTGGAGGGTTTTAAGTACATGTTAGAATTTATCTCTCATATTTCTACCCCTTGCAAATCCACTATTACTTAACACTTGACCTGCCTTTTCAAGGTTTTCCTCATTTTTTTTTCAGTTGTACTAGTTTTCTTATTACAACCTGAATTAGCCCAATACTAATTTGTGAATTGCAGGTCTGGCGCTCATAGTACCAAAGACAGTCTTTCTGGGATAGGATTAAATTGTTGTCAGTGAAACATCATTTTTTAGAACATTATCTTTTCATAATGTGAATTTTTTAAGAGTTTAGTCATATTTTCTCCATATCTCAGTAAGTTGCTTGCCTATTTACATATATTGGTTGAATTTGTATCCTTCTTTTATAAAATTGTTTTCTAAGCATGGCTGAACCAGTGAATTGGGTCGTTATTTTGCCATAAAATAATATGGCAACAATGCAGCAAAAAAAAAAAAAATCACAAAGTCCAAGTGAGATTTCTACATCTAGAGTAAACTGAGGCTTAAGAAATGGCTGTTGATAGTTGGAAATGGAAATTTTGTCATTTTAATCAAATTGGGTTTAACTGGATAACCTGTATAGGTTAAGTAGTTCTCATTCTCCTCAGAATCAGGCCAATGGAAATGCAGGTTCCAGTGATCAAATTCATGTCAGAACTCTTCTTACATCATAACTAGTTATAATCAAAATCAGACTCTTCACTCAAGCAAATATCCCTAGGCAGAGAATGTCATCTAGTTCATGAGGAAAGACCACTAGAAATATGTTTAGAAGGCAAAATACATACAGAGAAGGAGGGTTAAGGAACATAGGGCATCCCTGAACCGACCTGTACAGCTTGCAAGATTTATGATTTTTTTAATATTTTAATTATTTATTTTCAAGCAGAGAGAAAATGACAGAGAGAGAGAGAGAGAGAGAGAGAGAGAGAGAGAGAGAGAGAGAGAAAACCAGGGCCCCAGAGCCACCAACTTGTGGGTATGGCTTATGAGGGTACTGGGGAATTGAACCCAGGGCCTTAGGCTCTAGAGGCAAGTGTCTTAACCGCTGAGCCACCTCTCCAACCCAAGATTTATGATTTTTAAGTCAGTTCTTCACCTAGCAATTGTGTGTTTTGTATAAATCAATCTGCTTACTGTTAAGGTACTATAAGAGTTGCCATGCAGTTCTAAATAGATTTTTATCCATTAGTGTTACCTTATCTCATTATGGAAACTTTTAAACCTGTCCCAAAGAGACTGTGTGATAAACTTGATACTTAAAGGGGCTAAATCGATCTGTCTCTGACATTGTAGAATTAATCTTTCTATAAAGTTTCTGTTAATAATATTATACTTCAAACAATTTAGAAAGATTTACTCTACTCAAATATGATTATTTTGTAACTCTCTTAAATCGTGGTCAGCCTGGGTAACTTAGATCATGTCTCAAAAATAAAAGTATATATAAATTACTGGGAGAGTGTTTGTTTACCATGGACTAAGCCCTTGGTTCAAACTTCATTAATGTCTAATAATAAATTATCTCTTGTATATTAATATATTATACATTGTATATTTTTACTATACTGAATTTATTTTGTTCTTATTGCAGGAAATGCCTAAGGAATGTAAAACTTCTTTCCCATTTTCAAGCACATATTCACTAATTAGTATTCACTACTTAGCTGTGATTATAAATTATAATATAGTACTTTTCATCTTACTAAAGTTTAGTTTTATCTTAAATGTAAAACAACTATGATGTCATTAAAGAGTATAAGTTCGTATGTTCCTAAAGCTTTTCTGTAACTTACAAATTGCTAGTTGTAAATATCCTATTTATTTCTAAAATTGTTGTATTTTCTTAAATATGTAGCTTTCTCTCCCGCAGTTACAACTTCCAGATGAATGATTCTTTTCTTGGTTCATTTCTCTGTGAAATGGATTCTCAGTCCTTCCCATACAGGGTCAAGATATATTTCTATTTTTGACCTTAGAGTCTTTATATTTGATCAATCAGAGGAGTTATTTTGAAAATTTACTATTACATTATAGCCTGTTTTCTTTAATATATATTGCACAAAACTAGAAAGTTCCATAAATATTTAAAAGCATTAAATGGTAGATAATCTGGGAAAGTGATAGAAATGTTTTTCTTCCCTGTAGTCACTATTCCAAAGTGACTTTTGATATTTTCCTATCTAGACTTGATACACACACTTTGGCTGTCTTTTGAGCCCAGTTTTGTAAATTTGTTTTGACATATAGAATGCACTGGAAGGAAGATGTGTCTCAAGGCTCTTGTGTGTCAGGTCATTCATTTGGAATGCTGCCAGGCCACTAGGAGAGTAGACTCAGCCTGGCCAGTGAGTTGATGAGACATGATAAACACTTCCATTGCTCCCACAGACAATTCACCAAGGAACAGATAATTGAGCTTATCTCCTCAGGAACATGTCCCCAGCTTAACTGCCACCTGACCACAGAGGTATGAATTAGCCAAGGGAATCCAACAATCCTAGCTCAGATTTTTAGAATTGCCCAGTTAACACAGAATTGTTTCACCACTATAGACATATTTATCATATGTATAGTATAAATACAATATGTTTATATATACATATATACATATACATATGGTATGTTTCTATAATAAAATAATTATATATATATATGCACATAGAGTTTTATTTACCATAAATATATACATGACACAATGCTGGCTTCTTGTACAATATAAGACTATAATCAATCATTAAAAAATTAATTAATTCTCCATAAATTGAAACTCAGTAGTATACCTCTTATTATTACCAGGCATTGTAGGACACATTTAGTTGCAACAATATTGGTCTTTTCAACTGTTCTCTAAAATTATTCTATATTAGTCAGAAGTTTCCTTTAGTCATTACCATATCCAATAGACATTTTAATTCTTCAATCGATTTCTCCCATGTTTGATAGCATGTAAATTAATACTTTCATAAGTTCTCCTCCTTATTCTTTCTTTTAAAGAAACCTGTGCTGAGATTGAAGTCCTTTTTTAAATGTCCACACTCTGATTTGTGAAAAAGGCAAATAACATATGCAATAAATAATAATAATAATAATAATACAGGAGTTTAGATAATGTGCTTGAATTTCAGTTATTTTTCTCTCCTGTTACTTTATAGTAATAATTGACTTACATGTTATTTAAAATAAAATCTTAATAGAGTTAACTAATTTTGGCAAGGTAAAGTTTGTGATGTGTTTAAAGTTTTCTTGAAATTCAGTCTTCTATGCCGGGCGTGGTGGCACACGCCTTTATCCTAGCACTCGGGAGGCAGAGGTAGGAGGATCACCATGAGTTCAAGGCCACCCTGAGACTACATGGTGAATTCCAGGTCAGCCTGGGCTAGAGTGAGACCCTACCTCAAAAAACCAAAAAAAAAAAGAAATTCAATCTTCTAAAATATTTAATGCAAATTTAATATTATTCCAAAAATTCATTCATAGGCATTAAATATTCACCACATGAAAATATTAAATAAAATAATTTTACTGTTTTATAATTTTATGTTTATTTTTAATTATTAAAACTGTATCCAAAAACCAAAAATTACATCAAACAAATTCTTAAGCAATACACCAGGAGAAGTTTGTTTTGATTCAAATAAAAAGCACTAGTAAATATATTTTCTATCAAGTTCAGAACAAAATTTATGTTTTCAAATAAAAGTTTTACTGTTCCTTCAAGTAAAATGAATGGTGCCCTTTACTTCATGTCTGTCTTCATATCAAGTTATTTCTTTCTCTTTATATATATATTCACAAGACAAGACCAGCATATCTTATGTTCTTCAAGTTTGGATCATTCTCACAGTAAAGACTCCATGATCTAAAGACTCCCTGAGTTTGAGCAATTGAATCCAGTCTGCATTAAACATATTCTTACTGATAAATTGTCTTCCTGTATTGACTTACTATAATTAAATTATGTGTTTTCACCCCCTTGAACTATAGAACTCTCTTATCCCTCATTTCTTCATTTATATATTTTTCCCTGAGGTATAGATAGACACTATGAAGTGTGGTTATTTCCAGATTTCCTAATCTGAGGAAATAGAATAGTATTATTTCACTAAATGTTTCAAAGCTGACAAAAAATAGGAATGAAAGCATAGAATTGGAGAGAGAATTTTATTTACTATATCTAAAATGTATATGTTCATAAGCATATAATAATAACAGGTACTGAAGTATACCTCTGCAATTTAAAATAGAAAATTAAATTTTTAAATGTGCATATGTTGTCTAAAATGATTAACTTGAAACCACAAATCTGCTAGAGAAAAAAATATGTATTTCTCTTAATTAAAATTATTTAATTATGTATGCCCTTCTTGTTTGGAATTTTTAAAATATACTTTTTATAATCAATTTATAAAAATATAGAGTTTTCTCAAATAAAGTAGTGTGTGTGCATGTGTGTGTTGTGTGTGTGTGTGTGAGAGAGAGAGAGAGAGAAGAGATGCACCTAATCCATCAGCACATCTACAACTTGCTTGTATATTTGGAGAAGCTCTTTAAAAAAGGAACCCAATTAACACACTTTCTGAGTTCATAAGTACTCCCCTTAATTTTTCATACATTATGACATATAAGGAATCAAACTGACATTTTAAACACTGACCTGGATAAAGGAGTTTCAACATCCCTATTTGTGGGTGATATTAGATACTAGATGTGAAGAACCAGCAATTTTGTTTGAGGAAGATTCATGTAATTATTTCTCAAAGTATCTGTATAATCATCCTGATAGGAAAAGTGTAATCTGTAATATCCTAATTTTACCAAGTTAGTGTTCATTTATACTACTAAAGTTATGGAAAAATATCCATTGGAGGAAGTCTAGAAGGAGTCACTGTTTATGGATTAGAAGTTAGAATTTTGGAACATGTTCTAAAAGAAATGTCTGTGTGGACTGCTGAGAAATTCACTTCCTGGTGGGATGACAATAATGAATGACATGAGGACCAGCTGTCAGGAGGGGCTTCCCAAAGACAGGACCCTCATTAAAGAATGCCCTGGTGATAGTAATAGCTCCCTGCAGTGACTTGCCAGAGAGACAAATGCCCACACATGGGTTCTGGCAGATGGTGAGTGACAGTGTTGTAATTGGATAGTAAGTTGGGCACTGGCAGATAATGTCCTCGTGCTAGATTTATGTATCTTTTTTACTTTGAGACCCTTTAGAAACCTTTTTTGTTTACTAGAATTGGATCTGCTTTTTCATTTTCTATCTTCTTAATTGCTAATATGTTTCTGACACTCATTTTTTATATTTCAACACAAAGAAAATATTATTTCTATTATTTTCACTGTTTCATCGTTTCTTTAATGATCTTTATTATTTGAAACAAATCATCTACCAAATAAAAAAGCACCTAATTAGAAAAAATACTATAAATATCAACATAATTTTATTTGTAATGATTTTGTTACTTATTTGAACATTATCATTTGCTATATCAAACAAATTAGAAATTTAGTAGAGGGAAATTTTATTTCCTTTTAGACTTGTGCTATAAATAAAACTGTAATCAATGTCATGTCTCAATTTCTTATAAGCAAAAATAAACTTAAATGTCAATCTTTATGTTATTTCACTTTGAAAATACCAATGGAAAAAAGTACCAATGGAAATTGCTTAGAGCAATTTCTAACAATAGTTATTAGAAAACAAACTGTATAATGTATTTATGTCTTTGAATAAAGTTGCTATAGAAATGATGATTGCTTGTAAGAATTGTTTGAGGGCTGGAGAGATGGCTCAGCAGTTGATGGCACTTGCTTACAAAGTCTGATGTCCTGTCTTCCATTCCCCAGTGCACAGATGCACAGCATGGAGCATGCATCTAGAATTCAATGGCAATGACAGGAGACTCTAGTGCACCCATTCTCTCTCTCTCCTTTCTCTCTCTTCTCTCTCTCCTTGCAAATAAATAATAAAATATTTTAAGTCTTTTTGAAGTTGCTACTCCAAAAGGTAAGTAACAGCATGAGAGTTTATGACGGGCTAATGAAGCATAGTTCCCAGTTGGCCCCAATTAGGTGAATAGGATACAGATATAAAATCAAATAGGCTCTAAGTAATTTATTTCATTTTTGAAGAGCTTGGTAGTAAAACAACCTGCCTTAACAGAAACTGGGAATTGTGTGTTTTCATTACCTCCTCCAATAAGGCAAAGACTCAGAGTTGAGGCATTCCTTGAGAGATTCCAGAGCCTTTGCTGTGTAGAATGCTGAGAAGATAACCGGATAAAACTCTGTTTTAGATCTGAGGTGGATAGACCATTAATGATGCTCTTTTTAATTACTTCTTAATATTCACATATTGGATAATCTCTCTTCATTATAGCCATAGCCGATGACCTGAATCTTAGAAGCTCATAAACTCTCCCAAAACATGGCAGCTAGCTTATTTAAGGCAGACAATATTGGCTTAATCTCAGACTAGTTCTGGCTAAATGCTTTCATGTTACTCTCCTAGAATTCTTTATTACTTTTTTCAGTTGAAATTGAACTTTGGTAATGAAATTCAGTGGTGCATTGTATATGTACATGAGCCACGGAAATTCCATGAATGTGTGTGTGCAGCCATTGGTTACCTCCTTCCCTTACAACCACTGTGAGACCATGAATGCAAAGATCAATATACAATGGCAACAGCAACAACAACAAAACTCTTTTTCTACATATATTACTTTTGGTGCTAACAAAATCCCAGACATGCAGAAAATCTTGAACACATGTTAGCTCACAGTTCTGCAGGTCAGAAGTTTGGCATTGATATTTTAAACTTATTTTAGGATCTGAAAGCAAAAGTCAAGGTTACAACTGAGTTATGGGTTTATCTAATTGCATTAGGAAAGTACCCACTTTCAATAGGATTCAAACCAAATTAGTGCCTTGGGAAAAAAAATGATCCTACCATGTGTCCAAGGATATCTGACTGAGTTAAGTCCTATAGAAACTATTAAGAATGTTAATAACATGTGAGAACCAGAGGGTGGAGAGAACGTGCTTTAGAATGATGACTATTGTATATAATGTGATGAGGAGTCATTGCATTCATGATCTTCCAGTGGCTGTCATGACTTGCACAGCATTGGGCCTATAAATATGCCCTCAAGGACTATGAAGGAAGTCAACAAAGAGAACATCAAAATAGAAGTACTGGTTGGAAGGAGGAAAGGGTTTAGTAGATATCTGGGTCCGTGGGTTAGTTAGGGAGTTGCAGCCGCACATCAACTCCCTGTTCGCCCACGGGGCTGGGTGAGCAGAGGCTTGGAATAGCTGTGAGCTGAACGAGAGATGAGGACTCTCAGGAGAACGTGGCAGTGGGCAATTCTCATTTTATTGTTTAGAGAGCAATTACTTATTTAGAGGAAAGTCAGAGGTAGAAGCATAGGAAGCAAGGAGATTGGCAGGGGCCAGTATTCTTTGGATACCTATTTTGCATAGATAAATTGAGGGGGCTATGTGACTATATATGGACATGTATAGAATTGTGATGTCAGTAGAGAAAATGTAATCTTATTGCTAAGGTATGTTATTGTAGCTGGACTAAGTTTAGGCCTTGCATTGCCTGCTAGTCTCAGGGGACAGCTGTGGCCTGCCTGGGGGCTGGAGTGTTCAGGATTGCAAAAATTTATAGGGGCCCTCAGACTTTGCCTCAACTTCCTTATAAGGAAGAGACAGTCCTAGAAGCCTGCCAGACTCAGCACAACCTTACATCCTCCATGCCCCTCAGCAGCGTCCCACATAGATAGAGTACAGTGGAGAGGGAAAACAGACGTTTGAGGGGACTATGATCAAACTACATATTGTTAATAAAATGATCAAAAACCAAAATAAGTCTTTATTCTGAGCTTCCTTTTGATGCTTACTTTTCGTTTAAAGAAGCTAGGTTGTTGGCTGTTGTTGGCTGTTAAGCCCTTCCCTTGGGAGCAGCCAATCAGCTTCCTCTTCTGGGGCCTGATGGTTATTGTAACAGCCTCACTGCTTTGAATAGTCCACAAACACCTTGAAGAAACAGCACTGGAGCTGCAAGGGACGCAGAAACCAGTGCTATAACCCCCACCTCAGCAAGGCTGGCTCCAGTCACAGCCTGAAGTGCAAGTAAACTTCACTTCTGGCCAAAAGCCTGGATGACTTTAAATGCTCTCAAATGCTGAGAATGCCACCCTGGTGGCTGAGACCTTGCAGAGGCTTCAATTAGAGATAATGAAAGAAAAACACACTTTTAGGGATTCTGTTAACAAACAAAATAAAAACAAAACTTATTGACAAATGGGAGGGTCGTGATTGGTGTCCATAAATCTTGAAGTTGTGCTCTGATTTCTGCAAGTGTCAGTCACCATATTTGCATGGCACAGTAATACCAAAACTTACCCTTGCTACTATAACCAAGCTGTTCAATCACTTTTTCAACTCAGCCAGGAGACACTTCCTTTGTCATTGGTGTGGCAGCATTAGGCCTAATAAATGACTTCTTTCAAATGATGTTTTCTTATCTAATTGTGTGTGTGTGTGTGTGTGTGTGTGTGTGTGTGTGTGTGTATGTGTGTGTGTTTGTGTGTTTACCCTGGGTAGAGCAGGCAAGGTCGGCACCTCTAGTAACATAAGAACAAAAGTTCTCTAACAGCAACAAGGAGTGACTGAAATATTCTAGAGAAGAATGAGGTCAAAATTGAAAGAATTGATGATGATAAAGAGTGTGAAAGAGGATTGTGGAAGCATAGAAAATATGTGACAAGCGTGTTCCCGAAAGCTGCCAAAGTCTTACCTTGTGGGTTTTGAAACTTGATTCCTGAAGTGTATTTATTAAGAGCAGTAGGGAACGAGGGATTTGGAAGGGCTCTAAAGGAAGGGGAAAGAAAAATATGAGGATAATAATAAATGCAGAAAGACAAAAATGATGATAGTGGAGGAGAATAAAAGAAAGGTATAATGATATATATATACCATAATAAACCATTTTTGTATGCTAACTAAAATATTAATATTAAAATTACTTAAAAGAAAAACACAGAGCCCCTGACACCAATCACCTAGATCTGCAAAGCTCTAATGTTGATTATTTCATGCTACAGTCAATGCAAGGCATGACACCAGCTGTGACCACTCAGGGACCATTGAGAGTTAAGGGTCAGGGCAGCAAACTCTATCTAACCTGAGCACCAGCAGCTGTGTGTCTTATCTCTAGATGTTGGAGCCATAAATATTTACTTCACAGCATCTGGAACCATCAACCTCTGGGTCTGTAAATGTAGCTCATGTGTCTCTTGTTACTGTTGGCCCAGAACCACCACCACTATGGAAGCTGTTTGCCTACTACTGATGACTTACATGAAGACAAAGTAACAGAACCCAGCCAGCTTCCTGGTAAAACTGAGATTATCAGAATTTATAAGACAAGGTTATTGTTTCTCACTGGATGTCAGCTGGAGTCCTTTGACAGTCCCTGAAAGCTGTCCACAGTCCTCAAATAATGAGTGCATACTCGAGAAAACAATGGCACATTAAATCTGCTTTGGGCTTCACACCTTGGTTTCTCCTCTGTTTCTCCTCTTCTTCCTCTGCCACTGAAGAAAATGTTCTGCATTTGAAGGATTTATAACTAGTCCCTCCATGACAGGATCCCTATCATGAGGGCAATTTGGCATATAACATAATCAAAAGATCAGTATTTTTTTTCTTGGAAGTTTCACCAACACTCATAGGGGAATGACTTATGTGAGAGTTAAGGTCACTGGACTCATTCTTAAAGTTCTGATCTACTGTATTTTTTGTTAGACTTGGTATTCAATATTTGATTTTTAGGAGCCACTGAGTCGTACCAGGAATCCTGAGTCTTGTTGACCATCAAGAGGTAATTAGTCAAATCTTATCTCTGCAATTTTGCCTTCTCTAGAATGTGTGTTTGGGAATAGAAGTGGTTGAAAAAAGGTTCTTCCCTTGAAAATATCTGCCACAAGGATACATTTCTAAATAAGATCACATTAGCAGTTGCCAAGAGTTAAGTCTATTTTATGTTTTTGTGTGGAAAGAATTCAACACATAGTAAATGAGATACTAGGGAAAGGTATACAGTGATCAGGGAGTAAGGTTATTTTTTTAATTTATTTTTTATTGTCCATAATGAGTTATATTATTTAGTGGGGAAACGATGAGTTGTTATCCCCAGTTCCCCAATGTCCCTCTTCCACATCCAATATCAGCTGGACATCCTCCTCCATGGGCCATCTGGATCAGTCCTTGTGGCAGGGGACCATGGATAGCCTAGGATTCAGCCTGGTTCTCCAGGCCCAAGTGTGTTGTTACTGAGGGGTTCCATGCCTCTGGATAGTCTCCCCCACCATGGCTCTTACAATCTTTCCGCCTCCTCTTCCACTCAGTTCCCTGAGTCGTGGTGGGTGAGGGAGTAAAGATTATTGAAGAATATTTTATAATTTTCAGAAAGTTGATTACTAGTAGCATTGTCAAGTTATAACTTACTACTTACCACAATTTCACTGAACTTATTTATTTATGATTATATTATGCCCTTCTATGTCTGACTTTGTTTACTACATGAAATCACATCAGAAATCAATTTCCTGCAATAAATTCCTGTCTCATCTTTTAGAGATTCCAGAGCAGGCTTATTAATAGCACAAGTAGCTCTAAAAGATCACCAAAATGCAATCCAGGAATTAGCTTCTCAGTCAGAGGAAAACAAAAACCACATCTTCAGTGGCTATTGGGACTGTGATACATTTGGCATCTAGGACATTTATAATTAGTCAGACTCTCACAGATAATGAATTAAAGGTGAGATGATTTTATGTATTAATTCTGGAATTTTATTTTAAGATAGAATTGTAGGGAGTCTAAGGGAAAGTTCATGTTTGCCAGCTTTCATGGGCATAAGCCAATACTCATTTCTTGGCAGCAGATCCTCATCTGCTGAAGCTGGAGGGACAATTGGATTAAAAATGAAGCCTATGGGGCTGGAGAGATGGCTTAGCAGTTAAGGTGTTTGCCTACAGAACAGAAGGAATTTCATTCCCCAGCACCCACAACCCACATAAAGACAGATGTCCAAGGTGTGACATGAGTCTGTTGCTGGAGGCCCTGGCATGCCCATTCTTTCTTCCTATCTGTACCTTCTCTCTTAAATTAATTGAAATAAATAATTAAACTCACATTTTAGTTGTTTTTAGTAGAAGCCCATAATTATATAAGAACACTGGTGTCAAAGGAACCTCACTCTCTCCTTTCAAAAGCCTGTCAGATCTTCAACACTACAAGCATGAGAAAAAAAAGGAAGGAGTAAAAGTCTAAAATCAAAACAGTTTTAAAAAATTCATAACTATGCATATGCACTTGTGGTTTGGGTCAGATATCCCTCATAAAACAAGTGTTCTGAATATTTGGTCCCCAGCTGGTAGTAACCTGGAAAGTGACATCTTGGTGGAGGATGTGGGTTGTTGGGAGCACACCGAAGTTTGTTATAGCCACCTCCCCATTGCCAAATCAGCTCATTCTTCTTCCTCTGTTTTCACCTCTGTGGCAACATCTTCTCATGCCATGTTTTCACTTAATCATCACAAACTTAACCTTAAGACTATAAACCAAATAAAACATTTCCTCCCTTCAGCTGCTTTTGGTAAGGTATTTTGTCCCAAGAATGAGTTGTTAACTACAATAACACTTGACTCTTGTACATCAAAACTATCCCTGAAGACAGAAGTAGACAACCATTTTTGAAAATAGAAAGGACTTTCTTTTGAAAAAATGCATAAAATCATGAACATATAGGCCCCCAAATAAAGTTTATTTTGAAGATCTCTTCCAACTTTTCATTGCGTATAAGCTACCAACTGCTTGATGTATTTAAGGCTTTAGAAGAGAAATCTATGCTATATGAGTCATTATTTCATTTAGTAAGAGATTTAAGGACTTACATGTCCAGCAATATCAAATTAGATTTGTTTTATTTGGGGGTAGATTATTACATATCAGAGACTTGTATTTTAATAACAATGTAGACTGAGCTTTCCTTGAACTCCTGATCCTCCTTCCTTAGCTTCCATCATGCTAGGATTGTTGGAATGTACCAACATACCTTGCTCAGAATAGATTTTGACTGTGGTGGTCCCTCTCTTGCCAGAATCTCAGCTATCGGCCTAAGTTATCCAGTTGAGGGGGGAGGGGAGGGCAGTGGGGAATTGGGGATAACAACTCATTGTTTGCCCACTAAATAAATGTTGTAACTCATAAAAAAAATAAAAAATTTAAAAAAAAGAATAGATTTTGAAATTGGTAAAGAGGATATACAGATTATAATATTAGAGAAGGATCTGTTATGGGTATGTTAGTAGTTCATTATGAAGTTTCAACAAACCAGAAAAATAATATTTATTGTTTATAAAAATATCCTCATGGACTATTTCTGAAGTTCATCGGGGATGTTGGATTACAGAAGATGTGTGTGAAATGCTAGTACTGCCTTGATAATGATAAGCAAAATGTCAATAAGCATAATGCCTTTAGCAAATTGAAATAAATTTATCATGTGAGAATACAGAGCTCAACCTTATTCTTCAACAGGATATAGAACTCATGCCCTTCAAAAAACAAAATAAACAAGACTTCATGAAACATGTTCATCATTGAGAAGTTGTTGGTGGCTGATACTGCCTTTCTAAGAGCATGATTGAAGGCAGAAAAGGTTTACATGGAATGAAGCCCCTAAGTGTTAATCATATGTATCCACATAAAGAGAACCTTTTCATATATTATTATATAATACAATATGATGTAGTATGGAGAGAGATAAATGAGAGAGAGAAGAGAGAGAGAGAGAGACTTCAAGAACTGGATAATGTATAATAACAAGACTTTTAAGCCTAAAATTTTCTGGTGCCCTAGCAGTGTGTAAATTTAAGCTGTCTGTTGTGAGAATTTGCATTCATTCAGGAGACAGACATCAGACATTTTTGTAACCTAATTGTGTAATCTGCTTTATTCTGTATCTGTTGATGTGAATGTTATGTTAATCTAAAACTTCCCTCATGAAAAGACCTTGTATAATATCTGATCAGATGTCTTGGTACTACAGTCTAGCTAAGTGTGTATATGAAATTATCCATCATAAATATTGTGAAACTAGAGAGGATATATTACCTACCAATATGCAAAGCAGTGGATGGAATTAATCACCATATTGGGCCACTATACCAGATGTCAATCAAGGAACTGTGATTCACAGGAATATATGACAGTGACTAATGCACTATTATTTCCTACAGATACAATTTAGGGGGAGATAATAAGGCCATATTAAAAAAAAACATAACATTTTGGTGACAGAAAGCTAATTATCAGCTACCATGATGGACAACTCTCATTTAGTTTTATCTAGAGTGAAACATTTCTCTGTCACAAATGTGTCTGATTAATTGAATAGCCTGTGTACTTATACACAAGAATATATTTTCCCAGTATAAAAGAAAACAATGATGTGTGTGACTAGGTATTAAAAGAATACAATCCGCACAGATATTTTCAGTTATTGAAATTCTAAATGAAACTGAGGCTAATTAAGCAAGATGATATCTTGACCTAAGTTCTCATCACAGTCATTTCAAATGTAAAATAGAACTGTTCCATTTCTTTTCTCCAGGATTTAAATACATATTTTGGGTATATATAATTAGTAGTTGCCATAACTTTACACTACTTGTCTATTATTTGCAGTGTATCAAATATATATAAATATATTTTTTCCAAACTGAAATATTTGCTCCTGGTCACAAGAGGGAGAATCAAGACTAAGAAAGACAACAAAATTTGCAGGGCTCAGGAAGCTCATGAGGTTTAGGACTCTGAGGAAACTGGAAAGTTTCAAGATTCACAAAACTCATCTTCAAGTTTACAAAAACAGGAAATAATTGCTTGGGAGAGTAGATTTCCCTGTGGAGCTGGAGATGTAAGTCTGTGAGTTTGCAAAGAGTTTTGTGCCCTCTCACCTATTCTCAGGTGCATGATTGGCTTTTCAGATGTAGCTTCTTTTGCATCATCCATGTTCTTATGAATAACCCTATTAAGCCCACTGAGGGGAATCATTCCTTTGTTCCGTAGTTGGTGCTGTATTTTGGGTAAAAAGACTTTTTTTAATGTCTCCCCAGAAAAATGTTCCACAACAAAACTGGCACCCCCAAGGGACCAACCAAAGCTGAGATGAGTTAGGAAAGATTAGATTTATGTCTCTTGCAGTGATTGATAAGTTTCATAATTAAGTCCATTGTTCTGAGAGTGAAACCTCAACTGAAAGAAAAACATGACATATCAAAATTTAGGAAAAAAATGGTCTGACTTCGAGCAGATCTTATTAAGTGAACACTCAAAAGAACAGAGAATCGAACGCCGCATATTCTCCCTCATATGCGGTCCTTAACCAGGATAACTGTAAACTCTACGCAGACTAGTAGAAAGAAGTGAGATATTATGAATGAGGGTCAAGGGATGGGGGAGGGGAATGGCTTAAGCATGAGGGTAAACCATATTAGGTTCCAAAACATAAAATCCTCACGAGCATACTATAACTTATTGAGAAAGTTGTGGGAGTTGTCTGGCAAGAGGGGCCACGAGTGTTTGGGGAGAGAGTCTAATCCTATGAACAATTAGATCTGTCTGACAACCCCTGGCTCCAACCACTGGTTCCTTCTCTCACTGAGATGTTGACAATGGTGACCCATGAGGCTCCAACAATAAGAAAGAATTCTGTCAAAGCCCTTGAGTGCCCTCCCCAGGCCTGAGGCAAAAACCTGTTGCTGAATCTATCTAGAGTGAAACATTTCTCTGTCACAAATGTGTCTGATTAATTGAATAGCCTGTGTACTTATACAAAAGAATATGTTTTCCCAGTATAAAAGAAAAACAATGATGTGTGTGACTAGGTATTAAAAGAAGATTGAAGAAACCACAGAATGCTATAGACCAGCATCAAGAGACACTTTGAGGTCCGGAACGGTATCCAGCTCCAGAAAGCAGTAAGTGTAGTGCTGGAAGGCACTGCACAGGCTGCCAGGGGAAACTGATCAACAAAAGCTGGAGTAAACAGAGACCACTGACATGAAACACAATCTGCAGCCATGAGTAGGCTGACTGCACCTCCTAATGGGAGAGAACAGTGAACCAAGAAAGGAGCACTTGTGTAATGGGGAAGCCTGGGTTTGGGGAAGACAATCAACAGCTTTCAAATTCGATCAATTTTTCCACTCAGTGAGAGGGAGCCCTTGTCTGGAACTTGAGTTGAAGGGCGATAGGCAACAGATCCCATACTCTTGGGCTCCCAAGCAAGATACAATATGGGAGCGATTGACAGGGAGACTACTAAAAATAGAATCTAGGTAATCCAGAATGGTGTATATTTGTTGGAGATTATGTTTGTGTTTTTCAGGATGCAATAAGAGCTGGGGCCCATCTAACCCTTCCTACCACCCGTACGCTGATAACTAAGATCCTGGTAAGAGAGGAGCCACCACAGTCATATCGTGGAGGAGCCATATGGAACCCCACAGAGAATGATGGGATGAACCAGTGGGACCCACAGCCACAGACATTCAATCAACACAGGATAAGCCAGTGAGATAGAAACCAATGATTTTTGACACAAAGACCCCTAAACTCACAACAATAAAGCACCCTTAATACTCATCCACCACAACTCAGGGAACTATGCGGAAGAGGGTGAGGAAAGATTGTGAGAGCCATGGTGGGGGAGACTATCCAGAGGCATGGCACCCCTCAGTAACAACATACTAGGGCCAGGAGAACCTGGCCGAATACTAGGCTATTCAAGGTCCCCTGCCACAAGGACTGATCCAGACGACCCACGGGGGAGGATATCCAGCTGGTTGGGGAAAGAGGAGGGGGAGCATCGGAGAATTGGGGATAACAACTCATTGTTTGACCACTAAAAAATGTAACTCATTATGGACAATAAAAAAAAAAAGAAAGACATGGTCAGGTACCCTATGTCTCATCAATTGAGGTTCAAATACTGAGTACATTACAGTATGAAAGTAAGTATTTTATTATTTTGATTCATTATTTGTTTTGCTTATTTTATAAGTCCCCCTATTCCTTCTACCTCTTTAATAGACTCTCACTTCTGAAAGGACTGCTATGAGTTTAAAGTTAACCTGGTTAGGAACTGCATATGAGGGAGATTATGGGGCTCAAAGTCAGTCCATTTTTCTCCAAATTTCATCATGTAATTTTTCCTTTCCACTGTGTAGAATTTCATTGTGTAAATGCACCACAACTTTGATACCCATTCATCCATGGATGGGTCTTTAGGCTGATTCCAATTTTTGTCCATCGTGAATTGTGCTGCTATAAGCATGGTTGCACAAATGTCTCTGAGCTGAGG
Source organism: Zapus hudsonius (assembly GCA_004024765.1). Lineage (NCBI taxonomy): Eukaryota > Metazoa > Chordata > Mammalia > Rodentia > Dipodidae > Zapus > Zapus hudsonius. Next base: position 24,606 of record PVHP010021192.1, read on the forward strand.
TGTAAAATCGTGTGGGTAGATGCCTAGTAGAGGGATAGCTGGGTCCTTTGGTAGCTCTATGTCCATTCTGTCTAGGAGTCTCCACACTGCTTTCCATAGTGGTTGAAGAGTTTGCAATGAGGGTTCCCTTTTCCCCACATCCTCGCCAGCAACTATTATTGTTGGATTTCTTTATGATTTCCATTCTGACTGGTATAAGGTGGAATCTCATTGTTGTTTTGATTTGCATTTTCCTGATGCTTAAGGATGATGAGCACTTTCTTAAATGGGACTGGACCATTTTTGTTTCCTCCTCTGCGAATTCTCTGTTGAGATCAATACTCCATTTTGTGAGGGGGTTCTTTGATTTTTATTTATTTATTTACTTTTTGTGTTCTTTGTAATTTCTAGAAATTAGACTTCTGTCTGTGTTATAGTTGGCAAAAATCATCTCCCAGTTTGATGGTGTTCTATTGGCTATGAGTATGTTTTTTCTTTTCTTTTTTTTCTGTACAGAAGCTTTTAAGCTTGATGAAGTCTCATTGGTTAAGTGATTTTTGTATTTCCTGGGCTACTAGAGATTTGTTCAGGAATTTTTTTCTCTATTCCTATCTCATGGAGAGTTCCTTCTATCATTTTTTTCCAGGGTTTTTAGGGTTACGGGTCTTATGTTGAGGTTCTTGGTCCATTTAGAGTTCATTTTTGTTTATGGTGAAAGGAGTGGTTCTATTTTCATTTTTAACACGTGTTTATCCGATTTGTCCAGCACCATTTATTGAATATGCTGTCTTTACACCAGCAAACACTTTTGCCACCATTGTCAAAGATCAAGTAACTGTAGTTACTTGAAGTAAGGACAAGGTCTTCAATTCTGTACCATTAGTCTGTCTGTTTTTATATCAGTATGATGACATGAATAGTAGGGAAGAAAGCCTAACCCCATGAAAAATTGATCAGACCTGCAACTCCTTGCCCTAGTCATTGGCTCCTTCCCTCACTGAGCTGTTGACCAAAGAGACCCATGAGGTCCCAAAAACAAGATAGGATTCTCTCAAAGCTCTTGAATATGCACCAAGAAACATTGCAAGGTCTAGAATGTTAACCAGCCTCAAGATGGTGGTTAGTGCAGTGCTGGAAAGCGCTGCATAAGCAGCAAGGAGAAATTGATCAATGATATTTGGAAAAGACAGGGACCACTGATATAAAATGCAGTCTGTTGCCACGAGTAGGCTGAACACATTTCCTTCTGGGAGAGATCAGCGAACCAAGAAGTAATCACTTGTAAAATGGAGGTGCCAAAGCCTAAGGGTTTTTAATTTGGCCAAGAAATCGACTCAGTGACAGGGAGTCATTAACTGTAATTGAGACTCAAGGTAAAATCCTTTGGGAAAAAAAAAATCTTGGTCCCCAAAGAGAAATTCACTTTACCAGTGAACTGCAAAGAGGCTACTCACATTCCAGCAAGAGATGAACCACTCCAGGCCAACCATGAAGGCCCCAAATGAAACCACCTCAGAGAATGGTGGGATAAGCAAGAGACCTATAACCACAGCCAATCAGTCAACCCAGGATACGGCAGCAAGACAGACACCAACGATCTTCAACACAACCTAAAGCAGAAGTACAGAGGCCCCTAAGACGTCAACAATAAATACTTTAATACCCACCATGACTCAGGGAACTGAGTGGAAAAGGGGGCAGAAAATCATAAGACCCATGGTGGAGGAGAATATCCAGAGACATGCCCCCCTCAACAACAACATACAAAGAGGGTGGAACCAAGTTGACTCCCAGGCTATCCATAACCTCCTTCCCCATGGACTGATACAGAGTGCCCACAGAGGAAGATATCCAGCTGAGTGGGGAGAGGAAGGAGGGGAATTGGGAATGCCAAAACATTGTTTGCTCATACAGTGTTCCTAATTATGGAAAATAAAGGTTAAAAAAGAAAAAAAATACTGTGTAGGCTCGACAAATGCAAAGCAGGCTCACATACAGAGAAGCCATAGTTCATCCTTAAAAAATGCTTTCAGTCAATTGTTGCTATGAAACTCTTGCATTATTAGTTTTATAGTTCAAGAGACAGCCCTGATTATGGTTCAAACCATCAGGAGACCAACCATCCTTTAGTGGAAAACTGATGATAATACTCCCTTTCTGAGTACCAAATCTGGGTGTATGAGTCATGATACAATAAAATAACAAGTACAATTTAAAGGAAAGATATAGCAAAATAAATGAATAATTTAATATATTTATCCACAAGTGTGACAATGGTATGAAAGCATGGAGAAATTAAGTCAACATCTTTGAATCTATGTTTTTATAGCAGAATTGAGTAAAATATAATTAAAACGTTTATGACTCTTGTTTTGTGTGTGAAATGTTAGGGAGGAAAGTCATAGTAAATCTAATTTTTTTCATAAACATCATATTTCTGAAATTGTGATGTATGTTATTTATTAATTTTCTTCATGATATGTGCATCATGCTATGTTCACACCACCCCCTTGATCCACCAATGGCAATAGAGGTAGGAGTGGACAATTCACAGAATTACAGGTTTTTATTTCTAGGCAATGTGTTATTACAATTTCCATTTTCTTACACATTATTGTTTTAAGGAAACATTATTGATGTAATTGCTGTAACCTAACAGAGCCCATGACATTCTAAACAATCCTGTTGAGGTTCAAATTTGATTTTGGCCTGAGTTTCTATCTTAAAACAGCATAAGAAAACAGTGTGCCTGGATAGGTAATCAATTGAAACTTTTCTAGAAGTAATTTTTTTCTGCTTTGCAAAGCTATTCACATTGTGATTACAAAATCAGCCACAGTCCTTGAATCTAATTATAATAAGCTCTACTCCTATGTTTGTCAGAGTGAAAACTAATCATAATGATCTTTAATGTGAACTTTTATGTAGAGCATAGTGAGATCATTATTTTTTTTTTAAAACACAAGCTCTTTCTGAAATGTAGGCAATCTTTAAAAGGTTTTGATTATATCAGTGTAGCATCAGTGTAAATTGTACCAAAACCAGGTATACATTTGGTGTAGTAAATGCATTTGTAGCTACCTAGAAAACATGAAAATGTCAGATTTATAATTTTAATTAAATTGGACAGAAATAGTACTACTTATAAAGTTTTATAGTGATAATTTTCTTGTCTCTACAGTCTTAAAACTGTATCTTTATAGTACTTCCTTAATTTAATGTTCACCTGCTTTTCTATTAGAACTGAAATTTCTTTATGAACTAATTTCATTTATTTACTGTGAATGACATATGGATGTATGAATCATTAGATATTATACTGATAGAAAATGACACATACATCATATATATCATGTATCACTTTGAAAATACTTCTATGATTTTGGAAATTTCCAGGTTACTAATCACCATGAAAATACATTATATATACGAATTACATTGTACACTGGAGATTACCAATTGAACGGGGTGTTATAGCAGATAATCTAAATTGAGGAAGATTACTTTTCAAATGATATTTGATAGTGGATTTATATATAAATTAATGTATCTTTATTTTACAAACAAAGTGGAATAACAAAATCTGCAACTGGCTCTAAACTTTGCATTTGCTTATACATTGACATATAATTCATTTTCCATTGAAATTTTAAGACTCTAAAGTCATTAAAATTATATTAGCTCTAATTATACATAGCACTTCTAATCAAATATGTTATAAATACCAACATTTGAGTTGAAAATTTCTGCATTAATATCAACAAGTCTTATTGCTTTTCTTCTGTTTGCCTTTAACCAGTACCAAATTATAACTGGAGATAAGTAAGTGATCACAACCATCAAAAAATTACTAAGTGTGTTATGATAAAAATGGATTATTTTGTCTGCTCAAATCAGCATTGAATATTGCTTTTGCAGTTATTGTGATTGACAAACACAAAAGAAATTAGAAAATGGTAATAAACCAAAGATTTCACTTAAAGACAAAAGTTGAGAATTCTGCTTATTCAACATTTATCAGTGAACTATTGGCAAGACATCTCAACTAAAAGTGAAAATTTGATACTAATTAAGGATATATATATATATATGTGTGTGTGTGTGTGTGTGTGTGTGTGTGTGTGTGTGTGTGTGAAATATTTGACACTCATTCAGGATATATATGAAATTCTGGAATTCTGGTAAGGCACTGAAACTACCATTTAACACCTATGTGACTACAAGGAAGCTCCTTGCTATTCAAGTAATATGCAATACTATATATATATATATATATATATATATATATATATATATATAATGTATTGTATGTATATGACATGTAAAACACTGTTAAGTCTCCAGATATATGAATATGCCAACATCATTTACTATCCACTTTATGAAAATATTTGCAATTAAATGGTGTTTAATCAAAAATGTCCCCCACAGGCTCATGACTTGAATACTTGATCCTCCTAGTCCTATGGTTCTATTTTAAAGCTATGGAAGCTTTAGTAGGTGGAGCCTTATTATCAGAGTTGGACACTGGGAGTGTACTCTTAAGGTTACACCTAGTATGGTTCCAGCCTGAGCTTTGTGCTACCTGGTTCCTAAACATGTGATCAGCCTCCTCTCAGCCACCTTCAACTCCCTCAACATTCCTGCTATTGTGGGCTGAAATACCACAGAACAGTGAGTGAAAGTAAATCTTTTGTCTTCTAGTGCCTAGTACTTCTCAGGTATTTTTGACCCAGTGACACATAAAGTGCCTCCTAGAAGCAAGTGAAATTTCATTCAGTAATGTGCAATTTCTTCATCGTTTTCCTTTGTAGCAGAGAACCTGGCTTCTTGAGCCATTTACAGAGCTTGAAGAAATTTCTTTATGCCCTGATGCTACCAATTTCCACCTAGGTGACTACAAGAAAGGTCCTTGCTATTCACAACCTATTGACCAGTTGGTAAAATGTAAAGCATCATACCCCATTTCTATAAAGAATCAATATTAGCATTCATATAATCAAAAGTCCAAAACTATAT
>PVHP010021193.1:0-29752 GCA_004024765.1 Zapus hudsonius
CTCTCTCTCTCTCTCTCTCTCTCTCTCTCTCTCTCTCTCTCTCTCTCTCTCTCTCTCTCTCTCCTCTCTGTTTATGTGTCTGTGAGCTTTCAAAGGTCAAATGTAGTTTAACTCCTATGTCGCACAGGGGAGACTGATGGCTGGGGCTCTGGGTTGTGTCCAAGTACTGTCCCCTCCTGACAGGTCTAACACCCAGTGTCTGGTGCGGGTTTGCAAGGCTCCCACTCTCTGATGTCAGAGTGCTGAAAACTGACTCCCCTTGGAAGAAGCCCTGAGGAAATCATCCACCCTTTCCATGGTCATGAATAGCCGATGTAGTCCTCCAATGACAGGGTTCAAGTTCATTTTGAATGCAGACACTTGTGGGCGGGGACTCGCTGCGTCACTGCTTGGGGGAAGGAAGCAGGGGTTTCCTCTCCTTGCAGGACAGCTCTTGGGTGCATGGAACCCAGAGCTCTGGCTTTGCACAGAGGAAGCCTATCTTCCAAGGTCTCCGATGAACAGCTCCTTCCCTGTCATTCCACTCTCCAGCTCCCTGGCCCATTTTTTTCTTCATAACTTGCTGTCAAGGAAAAGATTTGTGTTCTTTGGGAACATCCATATTTATACACCAGCAAGATGAACAGTGGGAGTGTGAGAGCCTGGGGCCCCGTGGCTCTCCCTTCATGTTACATTCCCACCCTCCATTCCTCACCTGCCCTGGCTTCCATAAATATTTACCACAACTTTTCTCTGGTTAAGACATGCTTGGCCACACACTGGCTGAGTCACTGAAAGGTCAGATATAAATCCCTCTGCTGCAGAGCTTTGAGGATGTGTCAGAAGAGGAAAGCCATTCAAAATGCGTTTGAACCCAGTCGTTGAAAGACTAGAGAGTGAACAGGAGGAGTTCTGGAATAGGTCTTGGGCTCTCCGTTGGTGTAGGATGTTATGGCTCAGGCTGCTGGTTCCAGAGATCCTGTCTGGAAAGTTGTGGGTGTGTTTCACGTGTTGATGGCTTCAGTGACCCCAGCAGAGTTGACCTGAGACCCCCTGAGCATCAGGCTCTGGTCGGGGTGTGCCAGGTTGACCTCATTCCTCATGATGGTTTCTGGATGCCGAACTGGATGGATTAAGTTCAGTGGTCACACATGACCCAAGTTCAACATGAAGGCTGACCAGCTCGAGAGCAAGTAGGAAGAACTTTCTGGCTCTAAGAAGAAGGCCTGAGCTGGCCATCTGACAGATCAGAACCTGGAAGTCTGATATTCCCTGAAATCCATATTGAGGGGAAGAAGAAAAGCTGGCAGAAAATATCTGTTGGCAGTCCCAACTCCATGCTTAGCAGAGAAAGCGTGGCCTGGCTCTGGGGGTGACCGTGTGCTCACCTCTGCATGCGAGGTGTGTGTGTGTGTGTGTGTGTGTGTGTGTGTGTGTGTGTGTGTTGATGAATTCATAGCTAGACAGGAGCTGAAACAGACAGAGTCCTGCTGTGAGGGGGTTTGAACTAGACCCTGCACATAGGCTGTGGTGATTCAGTGGCGGTGGGCTGACTTCCCCCCCTAAGAAGGGGCTCTGTTCAGGTACCCCCAAGTGGGAGGATGGACAAGTGAACTGTGGTGTTTTGTCCAGTGGACTGTCGCTTGGTCAAAGGAACGAGCCATGGCACGGGTAAAGCCCATGATCTGTGGAGTGGAAGAAACCTTACCCAGGCACCCATTTTGCTCAAATGAGGTCCTAAACCAACAACCCCACCACTGGGGAAAACCTCGGACATGGTGACTGAACGTGTGTGTGTGTGCAGGTGTGCAAGCATGCATTTGCACACAGAGCTCGAACAAGATCCAGCAGGGTGCATCTTGACACGTGCACACACTTACCCAAACACCACAGATACACGTTAAGGAAAACATGTACGTCTCATTATTTGTCCATTTTACATGAAAACAAAGAACTGCACACAGATGTCCCACGAGTGAAGGAGAGGGGCAGCGTTGTCGGCAGTTGGCTTTGTCACGAGTGGACACACCTAGAACAGAGGGCAAGGCCCCCAGGCCATCTGGACCGTGAGGACACCAGCCTCTTGACCACTGCTTCCAGAATGTTCTCAAACATTCTCAGCTCCTCCTTGACTCCCCATCTTTCTCTGGGACTGTTGGGTGCCTTGTGGCTTCCAGTGCCACCACACCCCAATGCATTACACCCCAAAACCACACCCCAGTGCACTACACCCCAATGCCACTGCATCCTGGCACACAGTTGCTTCCAAAGCACCACTTTTGTCCCCTCATCTCCCTGCTCTAGAATCTTCCATAGCTCGCCGATGTAGGAGTCTCACCTGCCCATCTCGTCCTCCATGGACCAAGAATTCCTTATCTGCGAGCTTAAGAGGTCTTATATGTGTTCCAGCACCTGGCAAGTGGAGAATTCTACTTTGTGAAACTTTGTTTCATGCACAAAATTATGAAGAATATTTATGTAAAACTACCTTCGGGTTATGTGTACAAGGCAAATGGGAAGCAAGTGAATTTGGGTTGGGTCTTATCTCCAATTCATCTCACTGTGTATGTGCAAGAAGTTCAAAAAATTTAAAATCCTTAAAACTTCTGGTCCTAAGCATTTTGGATAAGGAATACCCACTCATTCCACATCAAAATTTATCCACTCTAATGTTGATGGGATTGTTTTTTTTCTCTAGGCTTTGAGAAATCACAAAGAATACTTTATTTTATTTTTAATTTTTAAAAATAAAGTAATAAAAATAAAGTAAATATTTTATTTATTTGAGAGAGAGAGAGAGAGAGAGAGAGAGAGAGAGAGAGAGAGAGAGAGAGTATGCCATGGCCTCCAGCCACTGCAAATGAACTCCAGACACATGCACCACCTTGTGCATCTGGCTTTATGTGGGTCCTGGGGAATTGAACTCGGGTCCTTCTGCTTTGCAGGCAAATGCCTTAACCACTAAGTCATCTCTCCAGCCCAGGAATACTTTTTATTTGAAAATGTTTTTAGAGGCTGGAGAGGTGGCTCAGCAATTGAAGGCACTTGCTTTCACAGCCTAATGACCCAGGTTCAATTCCCCAGAATCCACGTAAAGCCAGATGCAAAAGTGATACATGCACCTGTAGTTCATTTGTGGTGGTTGGAGGCCCTGGTGCACACATTCCCTCGCTCTCATTCTCTCTTTGCAAATAAATAACCATAGTAAAAATATTTTATTTATTTTCAAGGAGAGAGAGAAAATGAACGAATGAATGAGAAATGAGAATATATGAGAATTGGGCGCACCAGGGCCTCTTGACGCTGCAGATGAACTCCAGTTGCATTCACCACTTTGTGCATCTGATTTTATGCGGGTACTAAGAATTGAACCTGGACCATCAGGCTTTGCAAGCAAGTGCCTTTAACTGCTCAGCTATCTCCTTAACCCCATGGATGGTCTGTTTTAAAAAAGAATGTATTCTTTTCCGTTTTATTATTTGTATGTGTGTGATGTCTGTGTTCATGGGCATGCATGTGGAAGTCAGAGGTCAACTGTGGTGCATTTCTCCTCACCTTCTACCTTGCGACAGTCTCTCTCTTACAGCTGCTGCTGGCTCAGCATGCTTGGATTCCGAAGCCTGGGTCACCGCATCCATCTTTAACGTGGGCTCCGAGGACGCTCAAACTCACACCAGGAGGCTGGCTTATGAGAGAGCACCTTTACCTCTGGAGCCACCTCCCTGGCCCCTAAGGGTGTCACGTTCAGATGTGTATGACGACGCAGGTGTAGAAGACTGTGCATGTCCACGCAGAGGTCAGAGAATAACCTCAGGCATCATTCATCAGGAACACCACCCACTTTAAAAAAAACTTTTTATTGATAGCTTCCATAATCATAGACCATAAACCACTATGATTCCCTCCCCATCCTCCCTCATATCTCCTCCCCCTCTCAATTAGTCTCTGTTTTGTTTCGGGGTCATCATCTTTTCCTCCCATTATGTGTCATTATTATCAGGCACTGCGAAGACATGAACTTCAAGGCCATCTTGTGTCTGGAAGTTTGCGTTGTAAGCAGTCCTCCCCTTCCTTTGGCTCTTACGATCTTTCCTCCACCTCTTCCACAATAGACCTTGAGCCTTGGGAAGTGTGATAGAGATGTCCCAGTGCTGAACACTCCACTGTCACTTCTTCTCAGCACTATGGTGTCTTTTGAATCATCCCAGTGGTCACCACCACAGTGGCTGCACCAGTTTACATTCCCACCAGCAGTGTAGAAGGTTCCTATTTTTCCACGTCCTCGCCAGCATTTGTTGTCATTTGTTTTCTTGATGGCAGCCATTCTGACAGGAGTGAAATGGAATCTCAGAGTAGTTTTTTTTTTTCAGAGTAGTTTTAATTTGCATTTCCCTGATTGCTAAGGAGGTATAGCGTGTTTCAGATGTTTATAGGCCCTTCATAGTTCTTCTTTTGAGAACTGTCTATTCAGTTCTGTAGCCCATTTTTTGATTGGGTTGTTTGATTTCTTATTATTTAGTTTTTTGAATTCTTTATATTTCCTGGTTATTAATCCTCTGTCAGATGTATAGATGGCAAAGATTTTTCTCCCATTGGGCAGGTTGCCTCTGTGCTCTATTTACAGTGTTCTTTGCTGTATAAAGTGTTTTTAATTTCCTGAGGTCCCATTGGTTGATTTTTACTTCCTGAGCAACTGGGGTTACGTTCAGAAAGTCGTTGCTTAGGCCAATATGTTGAAGTGTCTCTCCTACTTTTTCCTCTAGCAGTTTCAGAGTTTCAAGTCTAATATCAGGTCTTTGATCCATTCAGACTTGATTCTTGCGCACTAAGAAAGACAAGGATCTATTTCATCCTTCTCCATAGAGATATCCAGTTTTCTCAGCAACATTTGTTAAAGACTCTGTCTTTTCTCCAATGAATAGTTTTGTCACAAATTTTGAGCTCCAAGGTCCGTTGCAGAAGAGTTGGCAGAAAGAATGTAAGAGCCAAAGGAAGGGGAGGACTGCTTACAACGCAAACTTCCAGACACAAAGCGGCCTTGATATTCATGACCTCACACTGCCTAATACTACCTACCCAAGACCTTCATAGTAAGAGGAAAAGATGAAAACATTGAAATAAAAGAGGGACTAATTGAGAGGGGAAGGGGATAGGATAGAGGGTGGATTTGAAAGGGGGGAAATGGGGTGAGAGGGAATTATCATGCTTTATTGTTTATACTTACAAAAGCTGTTAGTAAAAAGTTAAAAAATATTTTTGAGTTGTAGCTGGCTGGGTTTACATCAGGGTCCTCTATTCCGTTCCATTGATCTATGTGTCTTTTTGTTCCAGTACCATGCTGTTTTTGTTACTATGGCTCTGTAATATATCTTAAAATCAGGTATGATAATACCCTAGCCTTATTTTTTGTTTCCTAGAACTGTTTTGGTTAATTGAGGTTTTTGTGCTTCCTAATGAGTTTTAGGATTGTTTTTTCTATTTCAGTGAAGAATGCCATTGAAGTTTTGAAGAGGATTGCATTAAATGTGTAAATTACTTTTGGTAAGATTGACAATTTCACAATATTGATTCTTGCAATCCAAGAACATGGGATGGCTTTCCATTTCCTAGTGTCTTCTGCAATTTCTCTCTCGAGTGTTTGAAACTTTTCATGTAGAGATCCTTCACTTCCTTGGTTAGGTTTATTCCAAGGTACTTTATTTGTTTATTTATTGATTTATTTTAGTTTTTTCAAGGTAGGGTCTCACTCCAGCGCAGGCTGACCTAGAATTCACTAAGCAGTCTCAAGTTGGCCTCAAACTCATGGAGATCCTCCTACCTTTGCCTCCTGAGTGTCAGGATTAAAGGCATGTGCCACCATGCCCGCCTCTAATTTCTTAATATAGGCACTTAAAGCTAGAAACTTTCCTCTTAGGACTGTCTTCATTGTGTCCCATAGGTTTGGTATGTTGTGTTTTTATTATCATTTGATTCTATGAATTATTTGATTTCCTTCTTGCTTTCTTCAATGACCCACTCATCATTCAGCAGTATATTGTTTAGCTTCCATGTTCTATAGTTTTTCTTGCTGTTGATTTGTAGTTTAATCCCATTGTGATCAGATAGAGTACAGGGAATTATTTCAATTTTCCTGAATTTGTTAAGATTTGCTTTATGTCCTAAGATATGGTCTATTTTAGAGAATGTTCCATGTGCTGCTGAAAAGAATGTGTATTCTGTAGTATTTGTATGAAGCATTTTGTAGACGTCTGTTAGGTCCATTTGCTCTATGATGTCATTTAGTCCAGATGCTTCTCCATTTAGTTTTTGTAGGGATGACCTGTCAGTTGGTGGGAGTGGGGTGCTGAAGTCTTCCACTATAATTGTGCTCGGTGTTATCTGTGGCCTTAAATCTAGCATTGTACAATGAAGTTGGGAGCACCCACACTTGATATGTATATGTATAGAATTATAATGTCCTCTTGTTGGATTGTTCCTTTAATAAAGCGACTTTATGGTTTGAATTAGGCAACCAAATTTTCTCTCTTCCATATGATATCAAATTTAGGAGGAGGTTGGAAGTGGAGAAATACTAATAATTCCTGCTTAAGAAGAGTGTGGGCTGGACACAAGAGTGCCTCAGATGCTACACAAACATGCAGAGGGTTTCTCTGTAAGGTAAGCTTTTATTTTTTAAGCTATTAAGTGCCTCTCAGATACATGCATTAAAAAAGCTATGATATATGTAGCATCAAATATGTTCTCTAAAGTGAAGAACTGCTTTTGTAGATTTGATTAGTAGAACTTGTTGCACAGATAAGAGAAAGTTTTTGTGATTCTGACAGGCCAATTGGAACCAAACTAGATTTTCCTGTGCTACATTAGAAATACCAAATATTGCAGGGCGTGGTGGCGCACGCCTTTAATCCCAGCACTCGGGAGGCAGAGGTAGGAGGATTGCCGTGAGTTCATGGCCACCCTGAGACTACATAGTGAATTTGAGGTCAGCCTAGACTAGAGCGAGACCCTACCTCAAAAAAACAAAAACAAAAACAAAAAAAAAAAAAAAAGAAAAGAAAAGAAATACCAAATATCCAGCTGATTGGGGACAGGGAAGAGGGAAATTGGGGAATCGGGGACACCAAAACATTATTTGCTCATTCAGTGTATGCAAATATGGATAATAAAGATATAATTTATATAAAAAATAAAGCGACTTTATTTTTCCTAACTAATTTCAGCTTGAAGTCTAGCCTGTCAGACATTAGGAGAGAAACACCTGCTCGTTTCCTACGCCTATTGGCTTGAAATACCATTTTCCATCCTTTCACCCTAAGGAGGTGCCTATCTTTTCTGGAGAGGGGGCATTTTTGGGAGACAACAAACAGTCTGCAGGTCTATGTCTTTTGGTTGGGGCATTGAGACCTTTGATATTAAGAGTTATTATTGAAAGGTACATATTTATTCTTGCCATTTCTTGCTTTTGTAGTTTTTCCTTACTCTCTCGTATTAACTATTATTAGAACATGGATATTTTTCCTGTTTTCTCATGTCTTTTTCTTTCTCTTCAGTCTGAAGGATTCATTCAAGTATTTTCTACAAAGCTGGCTTAGTGACCATATATTCCTTTAGCCTGTCTTTGTTATGGAAAGTCCTAATTTATTTTTCAATTATGATGGATAGCTCTGCTGGATATAATCTTGGCTGACAGTTGTTATCTTTCAGAACTTGGAATACATCACTCCAAGCCCTTCTGGCTTTTAACGTTTGTGTTGAGTAATCTGCTGTTATCCTGATGGGCTTGTCTTTGTAGGTGACTTGATGCTTCTCTCTTATTGCTTTCAATATATTTTCTTTGGTCTCTGTGTTTAGTGGTTTAATTATAATATGTCAAGGAGAGGTTCTTTCCTCTTCATGTCTGTTTGGTGTTCTAAATGCTTCTTGTATCTGCATTGGCACCACTTTCCCTATTTTTGGGGGAAATTCTCTTCTATGATTTTGTTGAAAATATTTACTATGCCCTGAGAGTGAAATTCTTCTCTTTCTACTAAACTCTGTATTCTTATGTTTGTTCTCTTCATAGTGTCCCAAATGTCTTAAAATTCCCATTCATACTTTCCTATTAGTTTGTCTTTTTCTTTGTTGGAATGTTCTAGAGCTGATCTAAATCTTGTCTTCCAGTTTAGATATTCTGTTCTCTTCTTGATCCATTCTATTGGTGAGACTTTAAATTTTTTTTTTCAAGGTAGGGTCTCACTCTAGTCCAGGCTGACCTGGAATTCACTATGTAGTCTCAGAATGGCCTCACACTCATGGTGATCCTCCTGCCTCTGCCTCCTGAGTGCTGGGATTAAAGGCATGCTCCACTATGGCCGACTTGGTGAGACTTTCTACAGAGTTTTTTATTTGTGTTTTTCATTCATTTCTAGTATTTCTGATTGTTTTTCTATTTTCTTATTCATATCTTGTATTGAACTCTTTATTTCATTAAGTTGATTTCTTGTGTTCTCTTGGGATTCCTTCAGGAGTTTGTTTTCTTTGATTCCTTTGCTATCTGTGAACATACTTATAATCATTCTTTTGAATTCTTTGGCATTTCATCTAAATCAGTATCATTGAAGGTAATTTCTGTTGGATTTAGATTTTTTTTTTTTTTTGGTTTTTTGAGGTAGGTTCTCACTCTAGCCCAGGCTGACCTGGAATTCACTATGTAGTCTCAGAGTGGCCTCGAGCTCACCGTGATCCTCCTACCTCTGCCTCCCGAGAGCTGGGATTAAAGGCATGCGCCACCACGCCCGGCTAGCATTTAGAATTTTTGGTGGATTTGTAGTATTGATTTTTTTTTGTTTCTTATATTACGATGTAGAGATATTTTTGTATTTTGAGTTAATTCAGTGCTCAGGTTTTCTATTTACCTGCTATATTTCTTAGACATGTAAACCAGAAGTTATATCTTCAGGGTAGACACCTAAGGTGCCAAGTGTGTCTCCTATGTTTCTCCCAGAGTAACAGCAGGAGAGACCCAAGCTGTTGGATATGCCTGCTATGCAAATATTCTAGTATCAGATTGGCAACAATGTTTCTGTTGATTACCATTCATTGCTCATGGGTAGAGGAATAAGGCTGGTAGAAATATGCTTGGGGTTTTGTTACCTAGCAGTGGGAACAGTGTAAGGTGAAGTACTGTGAGGGTCATTCATTAACTTGGAATGTCAGATGGAGATGGCTGAGGTATCTGGGAGAGCGAAGTTGGGTGCTGTTAGTTTCCACAGATATTAGAAGTTGTTGAGTTGCAGTAGGATGCAGTTACAGAGACTAAAGATGGGAAGAGGAAGAGAGGGTGTGGAAAGGGGGCAGGAAAAGAGAGAAAGTAAACAAGTTGTGAATCGGGAAAGTTGGGGAAAGAATTCAATAGTAGGCCGGGTGGAGAAAAATACAGAACAATTCTAAAATCCATCAGAGAAATACACACACACACACACACACACACACACACACACACAAACGAAACCAGTGGAGGGTATTTATGCATGAGTGGGGATTAAAACAAACAGGCAAACTAACAAAGCCAAATTCCCTAAACTGGCTGGGTGTGTTGACTCACTCTTTCATCCTGTCTATTGGGAGGCTGAGATTGCTGGTCTGTAAAGGGTTTCAGGTCAGCCTTGGCTCGAGTGAGACCCTGCCCCCAAGAAAGACAGAAGAAAATGGGAAAAAAAAGACACTATAAATCAAGAGATATCAAAGATGACAAAAGTCAACGCCAAAACACAACTTATTTATGGATGCCAAAGTCCATCAAAAGTACATGGATCAAATCTAACGCATCTATAATTTTGTCCAAGTGTGCCAGGCTTGACTTCCTCCTTTCCACCCCTGGGATTCTTATTTAGTAACCTGCCCTGGCATGAACGGGGCAGTTAGCGCTCCCGATGCAGGCCTTTGTACCTGGCTTTTGGGCCGGCATTGCCCCAGTGTAAGGTGGCCTTGTTACCTTTTGGGATGACTTCCCGTCTCACCTATGTTCAGTGTCTTACTGGTTCCCTGTTTGTTGCATTGGGCTCCGCTAGGCTGGTTAGGTTGGTCGATCTGCTCTTCAGATGGGCTGTGCAGGGTGCTGTGTGGCTGAGGGGTGGCTCTGATCCCCTGGTGTCTGGAGATCTCCTGTGATTCCCAGTGCTGGTGGTTGGGGGAGGGGAGGCGGTGGAGGGTACCTGAAGTTATTCCAGAGCTGCTTGGCTCATCCAAGTTATAAGGATCCTCCCTGGTGTCTTCTTCAGGCTTTTTGACTTTGAGTTGCTGGTGTGAGTGGAGAATCCTCTCGCCCCAGTTCTGCTCATGGAGAAACCCATTAACCATAGTTCTGCTCATGGTGGCTCTTCCTAGCAGGTTCCCCCCTGCCAGCCTTGGCTGGAGCCAATTCTGGCTGGATGTGTGGTTGCTGAAGCTCTGAGTCTCTCCTGCTTCTCTGCTGGGTCTAATAACTTCTTATACACCTTCCCTTTTCAGTAGGAGAGTGTATTGTACACTTTCATTTTACTATCTTTTTTTTTTCTCCCTAGAGTGCTTTGGCATGGCCAGTACTCCACCATCTTAACTGGAAGTCTCTGAAAAAGGGGGAATTTAATGTGGTTCTAACTTGTATATCATCACAAGCGTGAGTTTCAGAACCAAAACTGTACAAGACCAGTGCTCTGATCCTGAGCTATGAGGGAGCCATATAGAAACAAACTTCTAAATGGTTTCGCGGAAAATAGTGGACTGTAACTCCATTTCTTCCCTCCTCGGTTATGGAATGTTACCTCTGGGTATTTGCCTTGTCTATATATATTTTTTTGAGGTAGGGTCTCACTCTAGCCCAGGCTGACCTGGAATTCACTCTGTAGTCGCAGGGTGGCCTCAAACTCATGGCAATCCTCCTACCTCTGCCTCACGAATGCTGGGATTAAAGGCATGTGCTCCCATGCCTGGCTTAGTGCATGGTGAGAGGTCTAGTTTCATCTTTTTTTACATATATTTATCCAATTTGTTCAGTACCATTTGTTGAATATGCTATTTTTTTGCCGTTTAACATTGTTGGCACCTTTGTCAAAGATCAAGTAACTATAGTTACTCAGTCTAATAGCAGGGTCTTTAATACTGTTCCATTAGTCTGTCTGTCTGTTTTTATGCCATTATCATGCTGTTTTGTTTTGTTTTATTTCTTTATTTTGCGGGGGGTTCAAGGTAGGGTTTCACTCTAGCCCAGGCTAACCTGGAATTCAGTATGTAGTCTCAGGGTGGCCACAAAGTTATAACAATCCTTTGTATGCATATAATTTTATCATTATTAAAGAAGAAAGCAAATTTGTGTACTAATAAGACAGATGTGTACTTTTACATAAAGAATTAAATCTTGGCTGGGTGTGGCAGCTCACACCTATGATCCCAGCACTTGGAAAGCTCAGGCATGCAGATCACCATGAGTTCAAGGCCAGCCTGGTCTACATAGTGACTTCAGGACAGCCTGAGCTACAGTAAGACCCTGTCTCAAAAAACAGAAACAAACATACAAAGAATGAAATTTTGGCAGAATATTTGATACTGCAGCACAGAGCGTCTCCAGTGTTTTCAGAGGTGATCGATATTTTGGTTTTACAATCACCAGGGCTGAGAATGCTGCTTCATATCATGCTGTTTTTGTTACTGTGACTTTGTAGTATGTTTTTAGATTGGGAATGGTGATACCTCCTGAGGAATTTTTTTTTTTTTTTTTTTTTTTTTTTTTTTTTTTTTTTTTTTTTTTTTTTTTTTTTTTTTTTTTTTTTTTTTTTTTTTTTTTTTTTTTTACTAAGGATGGATTTGGCTATCCGTGGTCTTCTTCCATTCCAGATAAAATTTGAGATTATTCTTTCTATGTCTGTAAAGAATGAAGCTGGGATTTTCATTGGCATGGCATTGAATCTGTATATTGCTTTTGGAATTTGCCATTTTTACTATATTAATTCTACCAGGAGCATGGACTATCTTTCCATCTTTCCCCAACCTCCTCAATTTTCTTCTTGAGTGTTTTTGTGTTTTCATTATACAAGTCTTTCACATCCTTGGTTAATGTTATTCCAAGGTATTTAATTTTTTTTGAAGCTATTGAAAATGTGACAGTCTTGCTGATTTCTTTTTCTGTATGTGTGTCATTTGCATACAGGAAGGCTACTGATTTTTGTGTTAATTTTGTATCCTACCACTTTGCTGAAGGAATTTATCATCTTTAGGAGTTTACTGATGCTATTCATCAGGTCTGTTATGTATAGGATCATGACATCTGCAAAAAGGGATAGTTTCACTTCTTCCTTTCCAACTTGTATCTCGTTTATGTCTTTCTCCTGTCTTATTGCATTTGATAGAACTTCAAGGACTGTGGTGAAGAGCTGTGGTGAGAGTGGACACACTTGTCTTGTTCCTGGTTATAGTGGGAATTCCTTGAATCATTCCCCATTGAATATGACTTGGGCTTTAGGAGATCTGTATATTGTCTTTATTATGTTGATGTATAAGCACTGTATGCCAAGTCTCTGCAGTGTTTTTTTTTTAAATTTATTGTCCATAATGAGTTACAACATTTAGTGGGCCAACAATGAGTTGTTATCGCCAATTCCCCGCTGCCTTCCCCTCCCCCCTCTACTGGATAACCTCCTCCATGGGTCGTCTGGATCGGTCCTTGTGACAGGGGACCATGGATAGCCTAGTATTCAGCCAGGTTCTCCTGGCCATGCCTCTGGATAATCTCCCCCACCACGGCTCTTACAATCTTTCCACCCCCTCTTCCGCATAGTTCCCTGAGTCGTGGTGGATGAGTATTAAGGCTGCTTTAAGGTTGTGAGCTTAGGGGTCTTTGTGTCGAAATCGTTGGTTTCTCTCTCACTGGCTTATCCTGTGTTGATTTAATGGCTGTGGCTGTGGGCCCCTTCTTCATCCCGTCATTCTCCTCTGCAGTGCTTTGATCATGAAGTGATGATGATTTTTTTGTAGGCCTTATCTGCATTGATTGAGATGACCGTGTGGTTCTTGTGGCTAAATTTATTAATATGGTGAATTACATAAATCAACTTCCATATGTTGAACCATTCCTGCATTCCTGGGATGAAGCCTACCTAGTAGAGATGAATAATATTCAGTTTGCAAGGATTTTGTTCAGAATTTTTACATCTAAGTTCATCAGGGATATAGGTCTATAGTTTTCCATTATTGTTGTATCTTTGGAAGCATTCTCTGTTCTCCAATTACACGAGAAAGATTCAGAAAGAATGGTTTCAGTTCTGTGATGAAGGATTGGTAGAATTCAGCTGAGAATCCATCTGGTCCTGAACTTTTCCTTTTGGGGAGGTTTTTGATTAAATTTTCAATCTCGATGGATGTGATAGGTTTGTTTAGGAGTTTTGTCTGCTCTGGGTTTACTTTTGGTAGGTGGTTGCTATCCAGGAATTCATCCATTTCTTCCAGGTTCTCCAATTTTGTGGAGTAGAGGTTTTGATGATTCTCCCAATTTCATTGGGGTATATTGTGACCTCTCTCTTTTCATTTCTGATTTTGTTGATTTGGACCTTCTATTTTTTTTTTTCATTTAATTAGATTGGCTAGGGGTTTGTCAATCTTGGTTTATTTTTCAAAAGAGCCAACTCTTCATTTCATTAATTTTTAAAATTGTTTTCTTAGTTTCCATTTCATTGATCTCAGCTTTGATATTATTTCATTTTGTTTTTAGCTCCTAGGGTTGGGTTGTTCTAGTTTTTCCAATGCCTTTAGGTGGGTCCTTAGGTTATTGATTTGTGATCTCTCTGTTTTTCTTATGAAGGCATTTAGCACTATGAATTTTCCCCTTAGGGCTGCCTTCATTGTGTCCCATAGGTTTTGGTATGTTGTGTTTTCATTATCATTTAGTTCAAGAAAAATTTCAATTTCCTTTTTGATTTCTTGAAGAACCCATTCGTTGTTTCATAGCTATTGTTCCAATAGTTGGTGTATTTTCTGTTCTTTCTCCCATTGTTAATTTCCAGCTTTAATGTGTTTTGGTCCGATATGATGCAGAAGACCATGTCAATCTTATTGAAAGAAGAACATCTTTAAAAATATTTTTATTTATTTATTTGCAAGCAGAGGGAGATGGAAAGGAGACAGACATAGAGAATGGGCATGCCAGGGCCTCTAGCCACTGCAAGTGAACTCCAGATGTAAGTGCCACTTTGTGCATCTGGCTTTATATGGGTACTGGGGACTTGAACCCAGATGGTTAAGCTTTGCAGGCAAGTGCCTTAACCACTGAGCAATCTCTCCAGCCACAGAAGAGCATCTTTAAGGAGATGAAAATTCCTAAACTGGATTGCTAAACCCAGCTACTCTGCCACCCAGGAGTGATTGAGAAACAAAGACATGCAAGGCATTCATTAAGAGAAGTGAATGGCAGCGATCTACATAGAGGAAATACAATAGCTTCTTAAGGTCCAGCTTGGTCCAACAGGGAGCCCACTCCACCACAGTGCTATGAGGTCATGGGATAGGTTCCAGAGAATAGCAGCATGGGGAGGCTGTGAGTGGAGTCATGGTGGGAAGCTGGGTTGGTTTGGTTGGCCCTTAGGCTGGGCAGAAGCTGGTAGCTTAGGTGTAATTCTTACTGAAGTGAGGGTTCTTTTACCTTCTAGAGTAAGGAAACTGAAGGGAAGCTGCTTGGCTGTTTTCCTCCTAAGTAGAAGAGAGAGGCTTTAATAAGAACTTTTTCAGCAAATCCAGCATATTTTTTAACCTCTCTTTCCACCCGACCCCTGCAATTGTGACATGTCTACACGGAATTGGTCACAGGAAGGAAGCCTTGCTGGAGAAGCTATTTTCTGAACATCCCTTTATAACCAAGATTGCCCAACACACATACTTTTAGGTGGAGAGACAAGGATTTGAGGCCCTCAGAAGCAGCTATAATTTGAAAGTCAAATGCTTTAGGAAGCACAGATAGCTGGTGCAATGGATCCCTTCACACAGCACAGGGAAGAGTCCTCGGAAATAAAGATTTGTTTAAAAAGAAAGACACTCGCAGAAGCCAGACTGTAATCTGGAAGTGAGTCTGAAATGAGGGCAATTCCATGAAATCCCACAATGGAGAAGTTATGGAGGAGTCTAGAGAAGGGCTAGGAGAAAAAAAAAATAGAATGACCAAGTGCTACTGGCAGGTACCAGGGAGCCAGGACTGTTACTCTGAAAAGTACCTTGTCATTTAAAATGGGCAGTCTAGCCAGGCATGGTGGTGCAAGCCTTTAATCCCAGCACTCAGGAAGCAGAGGTAGGAGAATCAGAGTGAGTTCTAGGTCAGCCTGGACTAGAGCGAGACCCCCCCCCCCAAAAAAAGAGCAGTCTATGGAAACAATGAACATACCGCCCACAGTGTTAAGTCTTTCATAGTGACTGACTGCAATGCTTGCTCCTAGCAGGGGACACTGCCAGACCACAGCCTTGCCTTCTGTAAGCAAGCAAGTAAGGAGTTTGCACACAGACTTTCTGCACTCCAAGGTACTAGTCTGGTTGTAGGCAAGAGAGGAACCACCTTGCCTCTTTCAGCACCTTGCCCCCTATCACTGCATCTATGATGGAGTTTTCCATTGCCTGGTTCTCAGGAGGAGGAAGAGGCTGTTTGGATCTCCCTCCCTTCTCATTTGTGACTCTCGCCTTCTGTCCGGTGGCCTCTCATGGGCTGTCATGGAGAAGGAGCATGTGTATGTATGTGTGTGTGTGGCTGAACAGGACTCCACTTTAGAATCTGGGAAGCTTGCTGGGCACATGTTTACCTGTAGGTCCAGGCTCCTGAGGTGTTTCACATCTTCACCTCTCCTCAACCTGTGTGTGTGATGAAAGGCTTGAAAGAAGACCGTCCTGGATCACTTGGATGGGCCCCAAGTCCAGTAGCAACTCCTTATAAAACTCACAAAAGGTAGACCCAGGTCCAGGAAGAGGCCCTGAGATTGGAGCCATTGTGCTGAGGAAGCACCGCAGCCCAGGAGCTGGAAGGGGAAGGAAATATTCTCTTCTTGGAGCCCCTAGGGAGCAGATACCTTACTGGACTGGAAAAGAATCAAGTTCTGTTAGTTTAAGGGCTCCTGTTCATGCCAGGACAGTCACCAGGATCCAGAGGAGAACACAGCCTGCTGGTTTTGTGCACAGGCGTCTCTGTGCAGGGTTACTTCCCTAGTAAGGCTCCGCTTCCCCTGCAGCCTCGGCAGAATGTGCACATATGTTGTTGTTTTGGTTGTTATTGTTGTTGTTTTTCAGGTAGAGTTCTCTCGCTAGCCCAGGCTGCCCTGGAACTCACTATATAGTCTCAGGCTGGCCTCGAACTCACAGCGATCCTCCCACCCCTGCTTCCTGAGTGCTGGGATTAAAGGCGTGCACCTAGTCCTATGATTTTTGACTCCAAGGCAGTAAATATCAGAGACTTTATCTCCCACGCAGGGGTTTGCTTTACTTACTCTTGAGGTCTCCACGTGGCCACCACCTCTAGAAATCAGATGGCTTTCACTGGAGAATGGAGCTGGCATATAGCTGTGACCAGGGACCTTCCGGTCTCTGTTTTCTTCCTCATCTCTGGGGATTTCAGACTTAGAGAAACCACAGTGAAGCTTCTCCCTTCACTGGGATGAGGAAGCATGTGACTATCTACATGCCAGCCTGAGCCCCTGAGGAAGATGTCTGTCCCTGGGGCCAGGCAGGGAGGCATTTAAAATACCTTGGGTGATCACTGGGGTGATGCAAAACCCATCTTGCTGCTGAGAAGAAGTGACAGTGGAGGGGTCAGTAGTGAGTGAGACATCTCTATCACATCCTCCAAGACTCAGGGACCATTGTGGAAGAGGTGGCAGAAAGAATGTAAGAGCCAAAGGAAGGGGAGGAGTGCTTACAATGATGTCATTCAGACACAAAGTGGCCTTGATATTCAAGATGTCACAGTGGCTGGTGCTACCTGCTTAGAAGGAGGGGAGAAATGACGGCAGTAAGGTGGAAGAGAGACTGGAAAGAAAGGATTCAGGGGAGAGGAGGTTGGAAGAAGAAATGGGGAGGGTGGCGAAAGGGAATTATGTTTCTATGGAAGCTGTCAATAAATGGATCAAAATAAAAATAAAATACCTTGGGACTCAAGCTGAGTCAATCTGGACCTTCCTGCTAGAGCACTTGGGAAAGACATTTTCTTTCGTCTGAGAAGCTCAACAGGTAGATTGGTTGGTCTGTGAGGAGCCTCTAGCAGACAGCTTTCCAAAAGGCAAAAACAGTTACCTAAGACTTGGTGGGAGAACAAGCCTGGCCTCCTCCCTTGATATCCTGGATCCCGCCATGCCTGAAAATTTCCCAGCAACCCCCAAGCTTTCCAGTTACAAACGACAGGCCAGTTTTGCCTAAAGGCAGGGGTCTCATTCTGAAGCCCACGTTGGAACCTGCCATGTAGCTCAGGCTGGCCTTGAACTCACAGCAATCCTTCTGCTTCAGCCTCCCGAGTGTTAGAAGTACAGGTGTGAGCCGCTATCTCAGGGGTCCTTGTTAGAGAAGTATTGTCACTTGTCTCTGTCATCTGCCTGGGTAATATCCCAACTAATTCACATTCTATACAGTGACTTTCTCTAGGGGCAGCCTCCAGAAGACATGTCCCATGTGTCTGCCCTGTGTCTTGGCCACTATCTTAACCAGTGGTAACCTTCTTTTCAACAGGTCCCATCGTTCATTCTCTTACTCCATTAAGCAGAATGGATCCACAGTATTTGCAAGAGGCTTGAAGCATCATGGGAAATATTTCCTACGTTCTGTGCCCGTCCAACTTTTGCTCAGCTTTGAAGCCCATCTCTAACCTGTCCTCTCTGTTAGTCACGTCTTCATCATGACGATAAAAGACTTGAGAAAAGAACTCAAGTATGATTTTATTTTGGCTCATGGTTTCGGAGGTTCCAGACCAGTCTTCATTTCTTCTGGGCCTGTGCATGGTGAGACAGAATATAATGGTGGGGAGTGGGGGGGGCTCTCATGACAGACACGAGGCAGAGACAGTGAGGGGTCTGGGACAAGATATAATCCCAGGGTGATGCCTTCAGTGACTAGTTAGGAGACTCCACCCCTTAATAGCACAGCTCATATGAGCTCATCAAAGGATTGACCTATCATGAGGTTAGAATTCTTATGATTCAATCACTTGTCAATTGTGTGACCAGCTGGGACCCAAGCTGTCAACATGGACACATCTTTTGGAGACTAGAAGGCCCAGAAGCAAGACTCAAGTGACTATGGACTAAACTGTGAGCTCAAATCAACCCTTCCTCCTGGAGATGAGTTCCAAGACAGAGGAAAGAAGGTGCAGAGGACTTCCTACCTGTCCCTTGTAGAAGGGGGGGTTTGTCAACACATTCTAGTTAGTGTAGAATAACCTAACCTGAGGTCCTCTGTTACAGGATGCCCTTTGCACTTGTCTATATGATACACCACAACATTATTGAATTAAAAATTTTTTTAAAATTAATGTTTTTTAAATATTTTATTTATTCATTTTCAAGCAGAGAGGGAGAGAGAGAGAGAGAGAGAGAGAGAGAGAGAGAGAGAGAGAGAGAGAGAGAGAGAGAGAACCAGGGCCACCACTTGTAGGTCTGACTTATGTGGGTACTGGAGAATTGAACCTGGGACCTTAGACACTAGAGGAAAGTGCCTTAACTGCTGAGCCATCTCTCCAGCCCAAAAATATTATTTTATTTACAAGAAGGGAGAAAGAGAGAGAGGGGGGGGAGGGGGAGGCACACCAGGGCCTCTAGCCACTGCAAACAAACTCCAGACACATGTGCCACTTTGTGCCTCTGGCTTTCTATGGGTACTGGAGAAATGAACCCAGGTCAATAGGTTTTGCAGTCAAGTGCCTTAACCACTGAGCCATCTCTCCAGCCCCAACATGAGCAAGCTTCAAGCACTCCCTGTCTTAGTCACTTCAGAGCTGGTGTGCGTGGGACCTGTTATGCAGAGCATGGGGACCCAGACCCTTGTAAGGCGACACGGAGATCTTTCTTGAAGAGCTTTTGCTCTTTTGGTTCCAGATTTTTATGCCTGAGATATTTCTCGGACCCCTGCTATGAGTTAGAAACATTTGCCCCTCAAGTGTTAGTGTGTTTATTTGTTCCTTTGATTGGCACCTAGTTTTGTGTTGCCTTTATGTACTGTGATTCCACTTCTCCCCTTTCCAGTTTTTTCATTCAAGGAGTGACCTGGAGCGTCTTTAAGCTCCTGCCTGCGTTACTTGTGGCTGCTGTAACAAATGTCCACAAACCAGAGCCTTACAACGGCACACCTTCCTTATCCCCCAGTCTGAGGTCAGAGTTCCAACGTGGGTCCCATGGTTGGTGTTTGGAAGGCTTCAGGGTTCAGTCTGTCTCTTTCCCCTTTTTCCAGTTCTTCCAGACTCCTTCCTCCACCTTTCAGCCAGAGACACAATTCACACCTCACTGCAGCCAGCTTTTATTTATTTATTTATCTATTTATTTATCTATTTATTTATTTATTTATTTATTTATTTATTTATTTATTTATTTATTTATTTATTTATTTATTGTCCATAATGAGTTACAATATTTAGTGGGCAAACAATGAGTTGTTATCCCCAAATCCCCGCTGCCCTCCCCTCCCCACTCCGCTGGATAACCTCCTCCATGGGACGTCTGGATCAGTCCTTGTGACAGGGGCCCATGGATAGCCTGGTATTCAGCCAGGTTCTCCTGGCCGTGCCTCTGGAACTAGGGTTCCCAAGACAAGATGCACTATGGGACCGATTGACAGGGAGGCTACTAAAAATAGAATCTAGGTAATCCAGAATTGTGTATATTTGTTAACCTACACTGATCTCACTCTCCGATGGAGATTGTGTTTGTATTTTTCAGGATGCAGCGAGAGATCTGGGGCCCATCTAACCCTACCAACCAACTGCAGCCAGCTTTTATTGTCCCAGCCTTGATGTGGAACTTGAGTCTTCCGACTGTTCTAGGGAAACCTCCCCTTCTCAGGATCCTGGACCTCACGCCATCTTCCTGCTCCTCATGGGTCTTTTTCTTCACTGGAGCTACACAGTTGTCACTGTGTATACAAGTTTCATATCCAGCTCCTGTTCACTGCTGTATGGGGTGACTCTGGAATGTAGTTTAATCTTCCTTATACTGAAAATCTCTTTTATTGACTTCTTACACTAGACAGCAACTGCTCACATATGTCCCCAAGAGAAGAGGGAACACTGACACCCTACCAGGGATCTCCTGCTCTCCTCAGGGAGCACGCTGGTGGACAGGAGCAGGCCTGGTGAGCTGGCACTAAAATACCCCAGCAATGGAGACGTCATCCCTCCAGAAAGACCCTGTCTCCAGGTAGCGTCATGGCCCTGCAGCCCAGGGAGGCCACCCTCCTTCCCTTTTGCTTGTTTTTATTTTTCTTGATCAAACAGTGACATGACCAAGGAGGTGATGGGGGCTGGAGAAGAATATGACAGGGTTGTAGGAGAGAGGGACAACACAGACACATGTCCTGCCACTGGCCACCGAGGACTTGTTGAGGGCCATGGTCTGGAGAAGGGAGGGTTCTCTTCATAATGGCTGCTGGCTGGTGTGGAGAAAGCAGAGTCGCCGCTCTCCAGGCTTGGTGTTTGCCAAGCTGGTAAGACCGTGGGAATAAGGTTTCCTTTCTTTGGCACGGAGGGGTTAGGCTCTGCCTATGCTGACTGAGGGCAGCTGTTTTGGAGGTGGAGTGGACACATAGGACATCCAGAACACTCCCGGGAATCAGGTAAATGGCAATGTGCTTTCTTTTTTTTAAATGTATTGTTTGTTGTAATCTAATTTTTAAAAATTAATATCTTTATTATTAATAAGTATATACATTATATGAGCAATTTTTGTGAAGGTGTCCCATTTCCCTCCTCTCTACCCCCTGCCAACTGGGGGCCCCTTGAAAGGCTACCCTCATTTTTGAGATAATCTATGCAGGTCAGCCTGGATTGGAACTCATGATCCTGCCTCATGGAGCACATGACAGGAGGGACAGCGTGTGAGTGTCTCTCCTGAGGTTTGTCTCAGACTGGGTCCTCCACTCGGGCTGTCTGAATAGGCAGCTCTCCGCACACAAGCTTCCTAGTTTAACAATCAGGTCCTACCTATATGTTCGTGGTGTGAGCAGTTACCACATGCCCAACTGACAGGGAGAGAAAGTCCTCAAAAGACATATGGTTTGCCAGGGGTGGTGGCGCTCACCTTTAATCCCAGCACTCAGGAGGCAGAGGTAGGAGGATCACCGTGAGTTCAAGGCCACCCTGAGACTACATCGTGAATTCCAGGTCAGCCTGGGCTAGAGTGAGACCCTACCTTGAAAAAAAAAAAAAAGGACATATGGTTTGATTTTAATATGCTGCTGAGACAGAAACCCAGCAACATGACATTTCATAAGCTCAATGGTTATTTCCCATTCAGACCCAGGTGTTTGGTCTTCCCCCTGAAAAATGGGCCGTGGGGAAGAACCAGGGGCCAAGAGGTTGGGAACCAAGTTTCTGGCTGTGCCACAAGCTTGTTAACCTAACAGGTGCGTCCCCTGGGCAACCTTTGTGACTCAGGCAGCTTGAGGGACTCCCCCTGTCCTGCCTATGACAGGTCACATTGGTGGGAAGTGACGTCATTCATTTAATCCTGCGTTTTAGTTTCCCTGTATCCCACTCTGCTGAGAAGCTATTTCTGACGCTCTGGGTTTTTTTTCACAGACCTCCAGGAGCACCCACAGAATGGTGGTGGTGGTGGTGGGGTGAATGGATGGGTGGGAAGGGAGGCTGTGGGGTCCCCAGCTGTGAGGACACTTGGATGATGAAGAGCAGGCAGATGGCCCTGCATCAGAGCGGTCTCACGTGGGACAGCTCTTGCTTCTGTCACCATCCAGTGAAGGGCTGTAGGCACGGGGACACACTGCAGGGCGAGGGTAGGTTGACATTGGGAAGCAGAGGGAGAGGGAGTGGAGGGAAAAGATTTAAAGGAGGCTGAGCAGCAAGAAGAAACATATCAGAGGGTCTCAAGTCACTGATGATTTTCTTCCTGCCTTCCTTTCCTTCCCTCCCTCTCTCTCCCTCCCTCCCTTCCTCCCTCCCTCCCTTCCTTTCTTTCTTCCTTCCTTTATTCCTGCCCTCCCTTCTTCCTTCTTTCTCTTTATTTTCTTCCTTCCTTCCTTTCTTCCTTCCTTCCTTCCTTTCCTTCCCTCCCTCCCTCCGTTCCTCCCTCCCTCCTTCCTTTCTTTTTTTCTCCCTTTATTCCTGCCCTCCCTTCATCCTTCTTTCTCTTTATTTTCTTCCTTCCTTCCTTTCTTTCTCTTCCTCCCTCCACTTCTTACTCCTTCCCTCCCTCCCTCTTTCTTCTTTCCTCCATCCCCCTCTCCCCTTCCTTCTTCCTTCCCTACCTCTTTCTTCCTTTCTTTACTTTTCTCCTTCCTTCCTTCTTCCTTCCTCCCTTCTCTCTTTCTTTCTCTCTCTTTCTCCCTCATTCCTTCTTCCTTTTTCTTTTCTTCTTCCTTCCCTCCTTTCTTTCTTCCTCTCTTCTTTCTTTGCCAATAGACACACTTGCAAATGTCTGCAACACTGCTGCTGGCATGTATAGAGTGGACTGGGATATCCTACCATAGTTTTCACCACAGACGCTGATTGTGCCACAGCGGAGACATCCTGATGCAATTAGTCTTGACGTTTGCACTGAGGCCAGAGAATGCAGTGATGGGAGCAGCATCTCCCGGTGCACTGGGCAACGGGTAGCTTTCTCCTCTGGGGTAAGCCATGGAGGAAGGTGGGGCAGACTCAGTTTTGGGATCCACCATGCTGTTTCTGAGAGTGGTGACCCCAGGGAAGCTAAGATCTGACCCAGTCTTGAGGTTCACCATGCTGTTTCTGAGAGTGGGTGATGACCCCAGAGAAGTTAAGGTCTGATCCAGTCTTAGGGTTCACCATGCTGTTTCTGAGAGTGGGTAATGACCCCAGGGAAGCTAAGGTCTGATCCAGTCTTGGGGTTCACCATGCTGTTTCTGAGAGTGGGTAATGACCCCAGGGAAGCTAAGGTCTGATCCAGTCTTGGGGTTCACCATGCTCTCTTTCTGAGAGTGGGTAATGACCCCAGGGAAGCTAAGGTCTGATCCAGGCTTGGGGTTCACTACACTGTTTCTGTGAGTGGATGATGACCCCAGAGAAGCTAAGGTCTGACCCATCCACCTGGCTAAGCTGTTATTCCCTTCCCACTCACGATGCACGGGTAACCCCTCTGTTTCCAAGGTCTCCCATGCTGAAAATTTCAACAAGGCCTCCTCAGAGAGCAAAGAAAGCGAAGGATGAAGGTCACCAGTCACGAGAGCATACACAGATGACGAGGCTACAGGTCTGGGATGTCCACTTGGAAATTACATGCTGACAGGGTGGCTGAGAACCAACACCCTTCTGAGCATGTGGTCAAGTAGGAGAAACCAGGAGTCTCAGCTGAGGTTCTGGAAGAGACACCATGGTCAGAGTAAGGGTGTGGGGGTGGGGAGCTTCAGGAAAGCTCTTAAAATTCTGCAGAATATTTTACTTTCACTCATTCAGATTAATAAGAATCTTCTAGCAAAATGAAAGTGGAGCTTCACTTCCCCAGGAAGTCTCCAGTGATCACAGCATATGGACTCACCTCAGATTGTACACTTGTCAGTCACTGGCTTCTACTGCAAATGCATATTATTTTATTTTATTTTTTTCCAGGCGTGGTGGCGCATGCCTTTAATCCCAGCACTCAGGAGGCAGAGGTAGGAGGATCACCTTGAGTTTGAGGCCAGCCTGAGACTACAGAGTGAATTTCAGGTCAGCCTGGGCTAGAGTGAGACCCTAGCTGAAAAAAACAAAACAAAGCAAAACAAAACAACAAAAAATTTATCAGCAAGGAGAGAGAGAGAGAGAGAGAGAGAGAGAGAGAGAGAGAGAGAGAGAGAGAGAGAGAGAGAGAATGGGCACATCTGAGCCTCTAGCCAAACGATCAAAACTGCAAACGATCAAACTCCAGATGCACGTGCCATTATGTGCTTTGAATTTGGGTCCTTAGTTATTACAGGCAAAGAGTCTTTTTAAAAAATATTTTATTTATTCATTTTCTAGAAGAGAGATACAGAGAGTGAGAGAAAAAGAGAGAGAGCACCAAGGCCACACCTTGTGGGTCTGGCTTATGTGGGTCCTGGGGAATTGAACCTGGGGCCTTAGGCACTGGAGGCAAGTGCCTTAACCGCTGAGCCATCTCTCCAGCCCCGCAAATCATCTTAATTGCTGAGCTGTCTCTCCAGCCCCTGGCTGGGCCTTTTACATAGCTACAGGTAAATAGAATAAGCATATAGTCTTCTCGCTCCAGCTTTTAAAATTTAATGTGATTAAAAAAAACTTATTCAGACCCTATTGCTGAAGACCACACATGCCTGGGCTGCAGGTCACTGAGAAATCAAGCTGGAGCTGAGCTGGGAACCTCCTCCCTGTTAACAGAAAGCTGGGAAAAGCTATGGCTGCCTGCAGTCCTGTGGAGAGAGAAGCCATCAACGGTGGTGACAGCAGTGGACCTTGCAAGTCTTAAGACTGGCCAGCCAGGCCAAATGTGCCAACTGGGGCAATAGTGACACGTCTATCGTGGGGGAAACCAACTGCTCTCTAATTGGACTGGAGGCCTGCTCCATGGGAGGGAAAGCCTGCCTGGTACTGAAGACCTAGTCAAAAGCCTGTGGTAGGGGAGGTCATGGGTCCTAGGGGAGTAATGCCTGCTGTTGTCTGGCTAAATGCATATATTATGCCCACCAAACTGCCCTATAACTTTTGGCCAGAGAAGCTTCTCTTTTTCAGATGGCAGTGACCACTGGGATGATTCAAAAGACACCATAGTGCTGAGAAGAAGTGACAGTGGAGTGTTCAGCACTGGGACATCTCTATCAGACTTCCTGAGGCTCAGGGTCTATTGCAGAAGAAGTGGAGGAAAGATCGTAAGAGCCAAAGGAAGGGGAGGAGTGCTTACAACGCAAATTTCCAGACACAAAATGGCCTTGATGTTCATGACTTCCCAGTGCCTGATAATACCTACACCAGACCTCCATTATAGGAGGAAAAGATGACGACATCAAAACTAAATGGAGACTAATTGAGAGGGGGAGGGGATAAGGAGGAGTGTGGGGAGGGAATCCTAATGGTTTAGGGTCTATAATTATGGAAGCTATCAATAACAAGTTTTTAAAAACTTATCCATATCGATGCTTGCATAAGTATCTGGCTTCTTTTATAGCTCAGAACTCTTATTTGGATCTAGGAATCCTGACTGGTTCTTGTCTGGCTTCCTTCTGAAAACAGGCTTTGTGAAAGAGCCAGAGACCAAGAGAGGACAAACCAAGTTCGTAGACATTTCGGTGGCCTCCTGTTTTTGGCAACTATGAAGAAAGGTCTATAAGCATTTGTTTACAGGTATTAACGTGGACATCCGCTGTTGTGGGGGGGTGGGCTTGCATGTTTGGATGAATACCTATAAATGTAATTTCTGGGTTACACAGCTAGTTTACTTTTCAAGGAACTGTAAACTCTTTTCCAAACTGGCTTCACCATTTTGCATTTCCGCCAGTATATGGGGTGGTTAGACCACTACAAACCCTTGCCACCATCTAGCAGGGTCTCTTTGTACGTGCCCAATGACAACTAATGTTTTAATTGACAACTTCCATAGACAATATTCCATGACCATAATCCCCTCCCAACACTTTCCTTTTCCCCACCTCCTCAACCCCCTCCACTGAATCCCTTCTCTCCAACTAGTCTCTCTTCTCTTTTGATGTCATTATTTTTTCCCATTACGTAGGTGACAAATCATATTTTTATGCACTTATTTGCTGTTGGTACATCTACTTTGATTTACACTTTTTTTTTTGTTTTTTTCGAGGTAGGGTCTCGCTCTAGCCCAGGCTGACCTGGAATTCACTATGGAGTCTCAGGGTGGCCTCGAACTCATGGTGTTCCTCCTACCTCTGCCTCCAAAGGGCTGGGTGGGATTAAAGGCATGCGCCACCACACTTGGCTAGCAAATGTTTATAGAAATATTTTTATTTCTATGCAAGCAGAGAAATACAGACACGGAGGGACAGAGAGAGAGTGGGTGTGCCAGGGCCTCCAACCACTGCAAACAAACTCCAGATACCTGTGCCACCTTTGCGCATCTGGCTTTATGTGGGTACTGGGGAATTGAACTCAGGGTTTTAGGTTTGGCAGGCAAGTGCCTCAACTGTTGAACCAGCTCTCCAGCATCCCCCCCTTTTTTTTTCAAAGACAGGGTCTTGTTATGTAGTTCAGGCTGGCTTTGAACTTGCTATCATCCTCCCTTAGTTCCTTGAATTTTGGGATTATGGTCATGTGCCACCAGGCCAGGGAGAGTATATTTACTTTGCTGAAGTGTCTTCTCAGACCATTTAACTATTATTTAAACAGAAATCTCTTTCTTTCTTCCTTCTTTCCTTCCTTCCTTCCTTCCTTCCTTCCTTCCTTCCTTCCTTCCTTCCTTCCTTCCTTCCTTCCTTCCTTCCTTCTTTGTTTGTTTCTTTTGGTGTGTTTGTGTTCATGTGTACGTGGGAAGAATTCAGAGGGTAACTTTTGGGTGTGGGTTTTCACCTTCTCCTCACAGCTGCTCTCTATGGCTCTGCCTGGCTATGGGGTCCAGGCTTTCAGGAAGTTCTCTCCACACCTCCCATCTCATCCCGACTGTGCTGGGGTTACAAGAGCCCTCCAGAGCTTCTGGCTTTTATGTGGGCTCTAGCGATCCAAAGTCAGGAACTGAAGCTTATGGGGTAAGCACTTTATCCATGGACCATCTTTCCCAGCCTTCTTTATTGAGTCAGATGTTCTGCAGATGTCAGATATATTTTGTTAAAAAAATGTTTTTGGTGGCCTGGACACCCAATTAGTGTTAGCCTAGCCAACAAAGTGCAGGGTGGCTCAGGGTGGTGGTGGCCGGAAGAGGCCTACAGCAGTTTGTTCTGCAAATGGCAGGTGTACTGAGGCCCTGGACATCCCAAGATGACAGAGAGACCAGGAAGGGGAAGCATCACGTGACTGCAAGCTAGGGGAATGAGACCCTAAGGAGGGAGACTGGGAGGAAGCTGGCTCCTGGTTTGATCAGGACTTTCTGTGAAAAAAGAGTAAAACCCTCCTCTTAGTAAGACCCACCCCTAGAAAGCCCCGCCTCCTAATAAGCCCCACCTCTTTTAGTAAGCCCCACCCTTAACAAACCCCGCCCCTAATAAGCCCCACCTCTTAGTAAGCCCCACCCCTTAGCAGGCCCCAAATCTCAGTAGTCCCACCTTGGAGTAAGCCCCGCCTTTTAATAAGCCCCACCTCTTAGTAAGCCCCGCCTCTTAAAGGAGCCAACACATCTCAGCTTGGTCACTCCAGAGTACAAGTTTGCAGCCTGTAACCTTTGGGGTACACGCTTAAACCTTACCTAGGACACAGCATCTGGAAGCTGGAAAAAGGCAGACATGAGGATTCTTCCCTGGAGCCCTCAGAAGGACCTCTGACCCTTCGTTGTTAACCCTGGGAGTCCATCAGGTTGTGGACTGTAGACCTCAGAAGTAGAGGAGAAAAAAATATGTGTTGCTTTAAGCTACACAGTTTTGGGCAATTTGTGCAAACGATGTGCAAAATTAATCTCTCTCTTCCCTACCCATTTTGCTTAATTAGGATGGTGAGAAAATTGTATTACAAACATTTTCTTTTGGATAGACTTTTAAATTTACCCTCTCTTCCCCCTAACACTGAGACTTGAATCCAGGTACTTGTATATATTAGGCAAGCACTTTACCGAAGGGGCTACTCACACAGCCTTCTTTCTACATTTTTATTCAGGCTGGCTTTGAACTCACTCTGTAGCCTGGGCTGGCCTTGAATCTGTGGTTTTCCTACCTCAGCCTCCTGAGTAGCTGGGATTACAGGCCTCTGTTATCAGGCCCGGCTTTATCCATCATTTTATTTTATTATATATATATATATATATATTTATTGACCATAATGAGTTACATTATTTAGTGGACAAACAATGAGTTGTTATCCCCAATTCCCCAATGCTCCCCCTCCCCATCCCCAATCAGCTGGATATCCTCTTCCGTGGCTCGTCTGTTATCCATCATTTTAAAGATTGATTTTAAATTAAAAAAAAAAAACCACAATATTCCGGGATGTGACCTGAGATTAGTTCTCAATAGAATTTCTATAGAATATTTTTTCCTACCTAAATCCACATTAATTTATTATATATTAACAGTGTAATTCACTGAACACCAAGGAATTCATTACATGTTAAAAGAATAGAAGACAAAAGCTACATTCTAGATTATTATAAAACATAGTCAAGCATGGTGGTGCATGTCTTTAATGCCAGAGGTAGGTGGATCCATGTGAGGCTACATAGTGAATTCATTCCTGGTCATCCTGGACTAGAGCGAGACCCTACCTCTAAAACCAAAACCAAACCAAACCAAAAAGCAAAAAACCCACCACCACCAATAACAAAATACATATGAACATTGGTTTTTCCCTGTACTGGAGATGGAACCCAGAATTTCATGCATCACAACACATGCTCTCTAACACACCCCCAGCCCCTGACTTTTATTTAGTGATGTCCCTTTTTTCTTGGTTTTTCGAGGTCGGGTCTCACTCTAGCCCAGGCTGACCTGGAATTCACTCTGTAGTCTCTGGGTGGCCTTGAACTCAAGGCGATCCTCCTACCTCTGCCTCCCCAGTGCTGCGATTAAAGGTGTGCGCCACCACGCCCAGCCCTGACTTTTATTTAAAAAACTTTTTTTCCCCCATGAAACAGCCTCTCCTCGATCTGTTGCCCCAGCTGCCCTTGAACTCCTGGCCTCAAGCATTGGTCTCGAGTACTCAGAACTTCAAGAACATTCCGCCATGCTTGGCTTTCCACCCTTCAATTTCTGATTGTTGAATAGGAACTAGTTACCTCTTAATTTAGGAGCTTTCTAAGCAACTTAAAACTGCTAAAACATAACTTACTCTTCAAGATAGCAAATTTGTTATTACCAGATCTGTTCAGAAGTGGATGCCGGCATGTTCCTGAGGGGATTCCTGAGAGAACTGGGAAGTTATGTTAGGTCACCTCTCTGGTCCTTCCCCCCACGGAGACTCTTGAGGTTTCATGATCTTGAATGTCCTGGAATTGCTTCTCAGTTTTCATTCTCTGTAGACTGAACCCCTCAACCCAGTTGACCCATTATTTTCTGAAGGAACGAATGAGAGAAGTTAGAACTGGAGAGTCCCGAGTACTTGACTATCTCTTCTTCATGATGCTGGCAGCTAAGGGGTGGTGGTGGTGTGCAGAATTGGGCACAGCTCTCCAAGACTTGATAGCTCCTTGGTGGCTCAGATCCAGTGTTAGTCTTTTTCTTCCAGTCTTGGCTTATTTATTTATTTATTGGCAAGGCAGGTAAGGAGAGAGAGAAAGAGAGAGAGAGAGAGAGGGAGAGAGAGAGAATAGGCACACCAGAGCCTCCTGTTGCTACAAACAAACTCCAGATTCCAGATGCACGCTCTCCTTTGTGGGCACTGGGGAAATCCTACCTGGGCTGGCAGGCTTTGCAAGCAAGTGGCTTTAACCACTGAGCCATCTCCTGAGCCCTGTCTTGTCATTTTGGGGGAGGTTGAGGGAATATGGGGCTGACTCCCAGTCTTGGTTCCTCTCCTCTCCTCTCCTCTCCTCTC